>ML255138.1:10710-219776 GCA_005239495.1 Nicotiana undulata
CAAAAAAAAAAAAGTAATTCTTTTTTTTTTGGGGGGGAGGGGGGTGGGTGGTGACGGAAAAAAAACTTTTTGGAGAGAGTGCATGGGGTGGGGCTAGGTGGGTGGGCGTGGGAGTGTGGGATGGATCAGTGAGGATATGGAATAGGGTGGGCAAGGTTGAGAAGAAGTTTTGGAAAATGTTTTCCCTTCTCTTGATAAGGAAAATATTTTCCTCCGATGGGAGGAAAATGAGTTGATAAGGAAAATATTTTTCAAAACATTTAAGTCAACCAAACATGAGAAAATTGGAACTTCCTACCAAACACACCCTTAATGAGAAGCTTTTATAACCATAAAAATGTCATGGCTCTATAAAGTTTTTACCCCTTAAGCTTTTTAAGACCACAAATTTCAAAAATCTTTTTTTTTCTCTTCTTAAATTTCGTAGCGAATCAAACTAGCTCGTCTAAATTGAAACAGAGGGAGTATTAAAGTCTATCTCGTGGGAACCCTCATGCCGTTTATACCATTAACTTTGTACTGTTATATGTCGTGAAAGAAGTGGATATCAGCATTTTTTATATCCTAAAAAAGGTGAAAGTTATATTGGAATTCATTTTCCGATTAACATAGGAGATCAAATCCCAATCTGGCTGCGTATAATTATTATTAAAATAGAATTATTAGTACTAAATTAATCCCTGGCCCAATTGTTGCTCTCTTCTTCTTCTTCTTTTTGTTTTCATCTTTTTAATATTTCTTGATCTATTATTAATTACATATTTTTTTACGCCTTTTGGGAAAGAAGAAAGAGAATAGACTTTTGTGTAATAACGTATAGAATCACGATTACATGTATTGTTATTTATCTTTTGCATTATGTACATTTTAATTTTTTTGCAATCATATTACTATACCAATCACTTTGAAACACTTGTCGAGTTTAATGCTTTATTATACAGTGATTAGATAATAATTCAAGTAGAATTTAAATTATTTCTACATAGGGCCTTTTTTATTTTTAAAAATTTTTGCATCACTAAGACTTAAATTAATTATTATTAAATAGTAATTAAAAAGTCAGTTGAAAAATAAGTCGTGTATTTTTCTCATTGTTTAAATTGAATGATCTATAGTTTTATTCTTTTAGTATTTTCAGTTGTGTTAATGTATTACCTTTTTCTTTTTATACTAATCAAATTTTGAATAATAAACATATTAATATTATTCCCAAATAGTTGATGAAAAGGTATTTTTTGGTTCTTTGAATAATAATAGTGATTTTTAATTATTAAGAATTTTAACAAGAAAATTTGCATTTTGTTCTAGTTGAATGACATAATATTATAAATAATTAATATCTCGATTACTCTAAATACTAATCAAATTGACCTTAAATTGAAATATTGCAGTTTTTTCTAGTTTCATTTGATATGATTGAGATACTATTTAGGGTATAATGCAATTTTCATCACAATAGTAGTATTTGTTGAGACTTTTTAAAAAATAATTAATTGTATATTTATGTATTTTGAAATTTATATAAAGTTGAATTCTTATTGAATAGAGTATGTACTCAACTAACTTCGATCATAGAGGAGGAAGTATAATCTTGTATGACGATACTTCTCATATTTCCCAATATATAATAATTTTTAAAAGAAAAAAATTTCACAAATTAATTGTCTTAATTTTTACTTCAGATATTCTCAACTCATATTTTAGAAAGGGGTACTTATTATACAATTTGAATAAATTTTTAATATTCTATAATAAAAAGGGGGACTTGAAACTATATTTAATTCTTAAATATTTTAATCTTCCGAATTTTATAAAGTATTCCAATTGAAATTCCAATTTAATAAGAATTTTGTATAAAATGATATAAATTGATAATGATATAATAACATTTAAATGTAAATCTACATACATTATCGCTAACTCTTTTTTAATGAAATCTTCTTTACCTGGAATAGATAATAAATAAAATAAATAAAATAATATTTCTTAAGGAGATAATATAATTGACATATATAAATATATGTGACCTTACAATTTTTAATCAGGTGAACATTTGAATTATAAAATTATCAAAAAGATAATTTTTTCAGTTAAAAGTACTTATTAAAAAAATAATAATAACAATCAAGTAATGCATTTAATGAAGATAGTGAAGATTGAATGGGAAATGAGATCCACCTAAAGAATTTAATTGCTCATGGCCACGTTAGTCTTGGTTTTTCCTGTTATTGAGAACTCACAACCAAACTTTTGAGCCTAGTATACAAGCAAACAATGCACTAATATATTTGAAATGACCATTATGCCCTTGGTCAACCTCCACATATATATATATATATATATATATATATATATAAAGATGGGCAACTAAATATTCTTGCTAAAAATTATCTATTCAAATCCAAATCTGGCATTGTATATTTATAATTCCTTATCTTCTAGTAAGATGATTACTTTGTCAAATCTCAGATCTATACAAATACTATCATGCACAATCAACTTTCATGTTCGTAAAAATATTATAGAATTATCCATGTCATTAATTACCGAATTTTTAGTCGCAATTTGCATCGGTCGCAACAGTATAAGGATTAATTTCTGATATCAAATTGAGTTTTATTTCTTAACGTTTGACCCCTGTTTAGTATTCTATTATTAGTGGAAGATTGTATCTCATAATTTTTCGAAGTGTATTATGGGGCAGGCGAAATTAATTGATGCTATGTGGTACAATAATTGAAAATAGAGAGACTTTATGTTTAAGTTTCTCCCAAAATATTGATACCTTATGAGAATTTTCCAAGAAAAATGTCCCGACATGTTAAATTTATATATGTTGACCTGAGAACATGGAATTTATTAGTATTGTAGGCCTACTAAGATGATACCTTAATTCAGAAAATTTAACTTTGAATAACAATAACCATTATATTTACTTGTGTTATTTCTCGTGGACACTTTCAAAATATATTTTCTACTTTTTTGTGATTTATGATAATTGATTGTTTTAGATATCAAGAAATTACCTTCTTTTTTTCCCAAAATTACTTTTGGAGTAAGGAGCGTAGGGGTATTGGTTAAATTTCTAATGAATAAATTAAAGTTAATACAGTCAATGTTACGGAATATCGTAGGTTAACTAGCACACAATCACACAAAACAAATAGAGAAGAAAAATCAACACAAGGATTTAACGAGGTTCGGCTAGGCCTAATCCTCGGGGCAAAAGCAGAGAGAGTTTTCCACGATGAATGAGAAGAAAAACACAATACAATCTATAGAATCCCAACTACAACCACTATATATAGATCCCAAAAGGTCCCAAACATATACGAGAAAGGTTTCCCAATTTGACAAGGACTATGGGTTTTCCTTTCCTAAATCTATTAGGACAATGGGTTTTCCTAAACCTATAGGGACTATGGGTTTCCTAAAAATATAAGGAAATAATTCAAGCCACAAATAACAAATCTTCCCCTTGGCTTGAATTCTCTTCATCAACAGGAACAACGTCTCTCTACCTTGCCCTCAGCCCTCGCAAGGGCTCTATCCATTTCCGCACACATCAGCCAAGTCGAGGCAACGCCTAAACTGTTAAGAGACTCAATCTCTTTAGCCATAGCACTAATCCGTCGATTTGGTTATGTACTCTGAATAGCTTCTGAGTAGCTATAATACTCAAATGCATCAACGGTCTCTGCAACTACCAAAGCATATCCCACTGGATTCGTATATCCAAGAAGATTCCCATCAACTACGTTTGCAATCTTTGCGGTCGGTAGATCACTCTCTTCTCTCTGCCTGTTGCAATGCTATATGGTTGTTGTTGAGCAGATGCATCAACATTATCATTTTGATTAATATTGCGCACCTCCTCCACTTCCTCTACTTTAGAACTACTAGGCTGAGCTAGTGGAGATTCAGCTTCTAGCTCTATGCGGTCACTGACATCACGATCTGTTTCTGCTATTTCCTTCTCCCCTTGACTGTCCAATGAGGCAGATTCATTGAATGTTATATCCCTACTGATAATTAGCCCTGGAGTCTTTTGACATGTGCACCACAACCTATAATCTTTCACGCCAGTTGCATACCCTAGAAATATGCACTTCTTTGCCCTCGGATCAAGTTTTCCATCCCTCACATGAGCATAAGCAGGACAACCAAATATCCTTAAATTTGAATAATCAGCAGGCAAACCGGACCATACCTCAAAAGGAGTTTTGAACTCAATAGTTGTGGATGGAGATCTATTGACTAAATAACAAGTTGTATTGATTGCTTCAGCCCAAAAATATTTTCTAACACATGAGTGTGAAAGCATGCTTCGTGCCCTATCACAAAGCATTCTATTTATACGTTCTGCAACACCATTTTGTTGTGGTGTTCAGACACAAGTGCGGTGTCTCACTATGCCCTCCCTGCTGCAGAAATTATCGAACTCAAAATTGCAAAATTCTAACTCACTGTCAGTTCGAAGACGCTTAACTTTTCTTTCCGTCTGCCTCTCAACCATCGTCTTCCATTTAACAAATGTCGAAAATGCCTCATCTTTTGTTTTCATAAAATACACCCACACCATCCTTGAGAAATCATCAATCAAAGTCATAAAATACCCGGCACCACTCTTGGAGGGAACTCTGTTTGGACCCCACAAGTCAGAGTGTATATAATCTAACTTGTCTCTGGTCTTGTGCTCGGACTTCTTGATGAACTTTACCCTTGTTTTTTTACCAAACACACAATGCTCACAAAAATTCAAAACTTGATTTTTGCACCCATTCAACAAATTCTGCTTGCTTAACAAAGACAATTCATTATCACTCATATGGCCAAGTCGCAAGTGCTACAATTGAGACTGATTCAGATCATTTTTCCCAGAAGCTACAACAGCTTCCCCTTCAACTATACTGGCCTAAAGATGACACAATTTATAATGTAATTTACCCTTCATGAGTACCATGGAGCCTTTACACACTTTAAGTATTACATTCTCGGACTGAAATTTATATCCTTGATCATCCAAAGTCGAAAGAGAAATCAAATTTCTCTTTATCCGAGGAACATGCCAACACTCAATGTTTATGATAATTCCGTCGAATACTCTCAATTTGATGTTACCAACCTCCTCTACTGGTAATGGACTATCATCTCCCATATAGACAGTACCACTCATTTGTTTGTAAGTTGCAAACCAATTCTTGTGTGGACACATGTGGAAAGTAGCAGCATAATTAAGAACCCAAGAATTTTGCCCATAGAACTCACATCACAGACTTCCCCTACATAGTCACTATCATCAGAATTATTGCCAGTGTCAATAATATTTGCCGAATTATCTATTTTTTGCTTCCCTCTTTTCTCCTTCAGCTTAGGACAATCTCTCTTGTAGTGACCTTGGTCCCCGCACTCATAACAATGTTGCTTCCTTGTTCTAGACTTTGATCTGGCGATTGACTTTTTCCTGTTAAAGTCCTTTTGTTGTGTTCTTCCTCTAATCACAAGACTCTCGCCCTCAATTCTGCTGTCTAGAAAGCTCTTTTTCAACTCTTTAGATTTTAGTGCATTACTAACATCTTCTAGTGAAATGTTGTCTTTCCCATATAGCAGTGTATCGACAAAAGTATCATAAGACTGTGGTAAAGAACATAACAAAATCAAGGCCTAATCCTCACTCTCAATTTTGATATCCACATTCTTCAGGTCCATTATAATTGAATTAAACTCATCAAGGTGAGTTTTAACAGGTGTACCTTCGTTCATACGGAGATTGTATAATCTCTTTTTCTGGTAGAGGCAGTTTGTTAGCGATTCCTTAGAATACAGATCTTCCAGCTTCTTCCATGCCGTTGCTGCAGAAGTTTCTTCAGCAATTTCCCGAAGAATGCTATCTCTAACGCTCAGGAAGATCGCATTCAAAGTCGTCTCCTTCAGGTCTGCCTTCTTTGTCTCTTTCATCTCTTCAGGAAAATCCTCATCAATTGCTTTCCATAATCCTTGTAACACCAGAGACGATTTCATCCTAATTTTTCATAGACTGAAACTAGAACCCCCGTCAAATTTCTCTACTTCGTACTTTGTTGAAGATGATGAAGACATCTTAACCCTAGATTATATGTAGAAACCCGAACCTTGCTCTGATACCAATTGTTGCGGAATATCCTAGGTTAACTAGCACACAATCACGCACAAAGCAAATAGAGAAGAAAAATCAACACAAGGATTTAACGAGGTTCGGCTAAGCCTAATCCTCGGGGCAAAAGCAGAGAGAGTTTTCCACGATGAATGAGAAGAAAAGCACAATACAATCTATAGAATCCCCAACTACAACCCCTATATATAGATCCCAAAAGGTCCCAAACATATATGAGAAATGTTTCCCAATTTGACAAGGACTATAAGTTTTCCTTTCTCAAATCTATAAGGACAAGACAATGGGTTTTCCTAAATCTATAGGGACTATGAGTTTCCTAAAAATACAAGGAAATAATTCAAGTCAGTCAATTTCATTATTAATTAACGTTAAAAGATGAACTTTTTAATATATGTTAAATAACTAAAACATCAATTAAAGTAGACTCGCGAAAGTAATTTTTACTTGTTATTAATTTTTATTCAAAGAGAAAGCAATAGAATAGAATTAGTCGGTGTGAAAAAAAAGATACAATGGACTGAAACAGTGAAATGTAGGTTTTGGCACCGAGTTCTTTGAATTTTGTGGCCAAAGTCCTTGGCAGAGACTGCAAAAATTAACTACTTCTTCCGATAAAAAATAAATGATTTTTTTATTATTTTTATACATATAAAAAATTTATTTTTTAACATTAATTAATAATAAAATTAATTATATTAATTTTTACTATTTTTTTACATAAATACTCCTAGCACATACTCTAATATTAAATCTAAAAAATTACTTATTTGGACAAAAAAAAACTAAAAAATCACTTATCGTGGACCGGAAAGAATAATATTTTCATTTTGAACGTAACTCTATATACATGTGTAGTTGAAACAAACTTTCAAAATATATGTACTTATACTGCTTTTGTATTTATTTTTATTTTATAAATAAATAAGCGGATTTATACTATTCATTTGAAATTGTAAATTTTTACTCGAATTGACAAACCGTGTTAGATGATATATTACTGTACTTAAAAATGTTGTCTATTTTTGGAATCGTTTATTGCTTTCACTTTCACATATACTGATATGCATAGTCATACTTTTATTTCGCAGTCAATTATTCATTTCATAGTCATTTTCACACTAAGGTAATATTCCATTTTCAAACATTTTTCGCCTACGACCAAAAGTTTTCAACATACTCCCTCAGTAACTTGTCTATTTATTTTATTAAGAATTTATAACTAATTCAATTATTTAATGATATTTTATTTTTTAATTAAAATGTATTATAAGAGATTTATTATTTAATCATAACTTCATTTCCCCATATTATTAGTCATAACGAATGAATATAATTTGGTGCAAGAATAAAAATACACATTTTTTTTAAAGAATCTACTCATGTCGGTTAAAGAACAGTAGGATTATCGGATTTTTCAAATGTTATTCAAAGTACATAATGTTTGGATTTGTGTGTGAACCTCTGATTCTTGACTTGGTCGTTAGTTCAGTTCCCATCTTCAGTTTGTCATCTCATTCCACTACCCTTATCAATAATTGCAAAAATGGAAAATGACAAGAGAACTTCCGCTCAGGGGATTCTAAATTTAAAGTTTATAGTTTATATAATGGATTTTAAGTTAATATATCATACTAATCAAATTCATAATAAATTATTTATAAAATATATAAATTTTATAATATATATTACAGATTTGACAAAAACTACTAAGTTCACGTGAACCTGTCCTCTGACTAATAATAATTAACGACATCATCAAAGGACGTGGTGCAGTGGATGAGACTGCACTTACCTTAACTAGAGGATTGGGGTTCGAGCACTGGGTATGGAATAATCCTTGGTAGGAAATGCTTCCCCCGAATGGGGCCCTACACGGCGCGAATTCGAATATAGCCGGGCTCTAATGCGGGTACCGCACACCGTGTGATAGAAAAAAAAGAAAGATTAATGACTACTAGCGTTTCCATTGCATATTCATTCTAACCATTGAATTTCAATTATTTAAACCCATTTTCTTTATCTGGCAACTAAACAAAATTAAAGTCTATGCTTAGTGTTGCGTTGGAAAATTCCCTATCCTTCTGTCTTGAATGAAGATTACTAACTTGCCAAATGGTAATCATCTGAAGAGCTCTTTGAATTATTAGACTCGTTGACTATAACAATTTTTATAATTAATGTTATCATGCTCAATATTCAACTTTCTTGTCTATACATCATGCAGAAAAATATTAAAATTATTGATGCCATTAATTGTCAAATTCTTTAGCAGTTGCATTGATCGTATTATTGATGCCATATTAAGTCGCAACTCGTCTTAATTACTAACTTCTGATAATATTTATTTATTTATTTATTTTATTTTATTTTCTTAAAGTTTGACTACATTTTACGATTAGCATTTATAGAGGAGAAAGGTTGTTGATTAGCATTACAGTTTTTACTGTGAATTTCTTGCTTTTGCACTTTATAGAGTTTTAACGTATTATTTTTCAATAAAATTCGTATTTTAATCCACTTTCCAACTATTATTATTAAATTTAAAATAAAAATTCATTCCTTTAGTTGTAGTATAATAGAAAAGTTTTACGTCTAATTTTATATAGTAGCAAAAATTATAAGGAATTTATAAAATAATATATTATGTCGGCAGTGGAGCTAAGATTTGAAGTTTATTGGTTTAAGGTTCTAGTCCGTTTAAGTTACTAAGTTAATTTGCATAAATATAATGAATTTCTTAAGATAAATACAAGATTTATACCAAAGCAGCTGAATTCGGCCGAATCCGTATTTTATTATTCAAGCTCCGGCCCTGTAGTACTGTATAAGTTATTGACATGGGCGAAGCTAGAGACCGAGGTACGGATTCGGCTGAACCCAGTAATTTTGGTCCAAATTCTGTATTTATCTTAGGAAATTCATTTAATATGTACAAATCAATCATTTAAAAATGCTAAAATATATTGAACTCATAAGTTTTAAATCCTTGCTCCGTGTTTGGTTATTGACGGAGGATTACTAAGATGCAAGGAGAATGTGATATGCTTTTGTCGTAAGCGGGATGTGTGAAAATGGATTATGAAAATGAAATTGTTGACAACGTCAAGACTTGACTGTGAAAATGAGCATTAGAAGAGCTTTTCCTTGAGTGGAAAAAGACAATAATCAGAAGACTAAACAGCTTAATAATCCAGACTAAGCTACAATCATGCATATGTGAAAGCAAGAAGTGTTGGCTAAGTACCGTAATTTTCATCTGACACGGTTTGTTAATTCAAGGAAGCAACAACGATCTTTCTTACTGCATTTTCTCTTGAACTTATCATCTTTTGAAACAAAGCATACGTCTCAGATAAATTAAAATTTGAAGTTTATAAAATCTTACAATGATTTTAAGTTAATAATATAATGATAATTAAGTTTATAGTCAAATATTTTGAAATATTTAATAAATAAGTTAACATATATATGGAGTTTAAGTAAAAGCTACTGAATTTACGTGAACCATATTGTTTAGCTAATACTAAGGACCTGGCCTTGAGATACATGGTGTATACACTCTGACTAATCTTTTCCATTGCTTTTACGTGATGATACTAATTATACTTTAATTTTTAAAAGAGTTTAATTCAAAGTTCAATTGACTTTCTTTATTTAAAAGAATTTTAAAATTAAATTAGCATGTAGGAAGAAATTCATTTTCACGAACTAACATAGATTATGGTACATCAAGACAGCTTGTTTACTTCTGTTTTTTTTTTTCCAGTAGGGAATATAAATTTTGATATAATTCTTATAAGAATAAGCAATTTCTTCGAAGTATTATGCAATTATTTTCAAAAACTAACTTTTATATGATATCCGGCCACATTTATTGATATTTTATTAAACTAATTTATAAAACAAAATGAACGTAAAATAATCACGACCAAACATCTCATGATTACTAATTATTTTTAAGAATAATGTAAAGTTAAGAAAAGAGAATGACGGGCAAGTTTCTAAACTATTAAGCTTCGAAAGAAGAGCTGCACATGATACCTTAGGCAAACCTCACATCGAAAAAAAAAAAAATAATAAAAAATATTAAGGATATAATACAAGTTCATATATTATACACGCTTTTGAACTCGATGATTGTATATTCTAAGTAACAAATTCATTAGATCCGTTCAATCAAAGCGGATACGTGTTATGAGCTTGGATTGTAACTATCGGAGGCGGACCTACATTGTGAGTTGAGGGGTCATGGGACCCGTTAGCCTTGGCAAAAATCCTATATATATATATATATATATATATATATATATATAATACATATTTGTACATATATACGGAAATCCTTAAATAATTTAAGTGTGCCCCCTAAAGTAAAAAGGGTTGATTGGACAAGTGGTTGCTTTGGCCATGTAAATTCCATTCTTTGCTAGTGAATCAAGGTCGAATCCCATTTTCATCATTTTCTACTCATTTTTAGCTTTTTCCCTCCTTTCTATTTTTACTCTTTGAGTATAATATAATTTATATTTTATAGTAAATTGCTTTTTTTTTTTTTTTNTATATATATATATATATCTGTACATATATATGAAACCCCTTAAATATTTTAAGTGTGCCCCTAAATATAAAGAGACTTACTGGACAAATGATTGCAGTGGCCATTTAAATTCCGTTCTTTGCCAGTGGACAAATGGTTGCAAGTTTGATTCCCATCTTCAGCCTTTTCTACTCCTTTTCAGCTTTTTCCCTTCTTTCTATTTTTATTCTTCCCTTTTTAATAGAAAATTGCTTTACTTTTTTACTTTTGTATTTTTTAATCAATTATAATTTAGTACTAATATATAATTGTCAACTTAATAAATATTTTAGTTCTTTGAATACAATGCAATTTATATTTAATAATAAATTGTTTTATTTTAACTTTTATCTTCTTCTTTTTTTGAATTTAATTATAGTTTAGTACTAGTATATAATAGTCAACCTAATTAATTTTATTCTTTTTTAAATTCATCCCTTAAAATTGAAATCATTAAATTGCAACTTATCGGTCCATAAATAGAAATACATATCATTTTGTGACAACCTTTTTCAACAATCTGACTCGACAATGATAACTAATAGTTTGAGACTCTTTTTTAGTTCTTTTAGTATTACCATACTCTTTATCTTGAATTCTTTAGTATGCCTTTGATAAATTTGCGTTTGAACGTCTTTTTGATCACTGACCTTTCTTTTTATTTATTCAAAACTAGAATTTTAAAGTATGAATTATATATATATATATATATATATATATATATATATATATATATATATATATATATATATATATATATATATATATATATATATATATATATATATANTTCATAGTTATTAGAGGCGGACCCAGGATTTGAGCACGGTGGGTGTACCACTGTATGCTAGTCACTTACGATAAATTTAGCGTGCAACTCATTTAAAACTTAATGATTATGATGACTTATCAATTAAGTATTAACAATAAAAGTTCTAAAGAAAAAGAAAGCGCTGATATATATATTTAAAAACTAGAATTTTAAAGTATGAAACATGCTTAATCAAACATCTTCCCTTCCCATAACATCCATTTTGCGAAGAAATCTCTCTCTCTCTCTATCTATATATATATATATATATATAGATAGAGAGAGAGAGAGATTTCTTCGCAAAATGGATGTTATGGGAAGGGAAGATGTTTGATTAAGCATGTTTCATACTTTAAAATTCTAGTTTTTAAATATATATATCAGCGCTTTCTTTTTCTTTAGAACTTTTATTGTTAATACTTAATTGATAAGTCATCATAATCATTAAGTTTTAAATGAGTTGCACGCTAAATTTATCGTAAGTGACTAGCATACAGTGGTACACCCACCGTGCTCAAATCCTGGGTCCGCCTCTAATAACTATGAAGATCCAGTTCTCGAACTTCAAATAGATTAGAATATCAAATAAAATGAGACGTTTATCCCGTGTACAATTAATGAGTTTGACCTCAGGTTTCAATTCTCTGAAAATTTATTTTTAGCCAAATCAATAGCATCGATTGTTAATTTCCGTTGATCACCTTCCTCAACAACTAGAGACGCGTTCTTCATTATATTGCACTGTTGATCACTTCACTACTGCTTATGCGGTGCCTTTTAGTAATGGGTCAACGTAAGCACTTGATAGTCCTACATAAAGGTGTCAAAGGGATGGGTCGGGCCGGTCTGGATTGACTAAAAAGTGATCGGTCGGTCACCAATTCGGATTGGTTACCGGTTTTTCCAAGCCGAGTTTAATAGGTCCAGGCCCATCCGGTGAAATATTGAACCGGAACGATTACGGGCCTAAGGGACCGGACTGGGTTATTTTTTTTTTTTTTGGTATTTTGTATAACTATCGTAATTTATATTAATATAAAGTCAAAATATAAAAGAAAAAAATAATCTTATAAAAAGAGTGTTTGAATAGAGGATGCAAAGGCTTTAAAATTCCTATATTTGAGTATTTCATTAAGAATTTAAGATAATAAAATACAATGAAGATGGAAAAAATTACACTTATAATTCGCAAGTTATTTTTTTATTTCAAACTTGCAAATTAAATTTTACATTTAACAACAACTAAATGCACGAAAAAATAGTAAAATCAAAGTTGAATTGGGCTATAAATTAAATATACGAAAATGGTTAATAAAATAATTTATAAAAATATTTAATGGAAAATAAAATATCACTTGTGAGATAAAGAGATAGAAATTAATAACTTAAAATTACAAAATAAAAAATAAAAAAAGCCATTTGGCACAAATAATGTAAAAATTGTAATTATGTATAGTGCATAAGCAATTATTGCAAATTGTGTAAATATCCTAAAATACTAATATAATTATATGAAATGAAGTAATAATATTTTAAAACATGTACATGGATGTAAATAATAAATTTCGATGATTAAGTCATCACAAAATAATTTGAAAGGGTAATTAATAAATAATCAAGTAGTTTAAATGCAAAGAAATCAATTTTAAAGCTCTAAATTATGAAAAATAATAGAAAATACTTGTATAAATCTTCTAAATTACGTAATGCAAAATGACATTTTGAAAGTATAAATACTTATTTGAAAAATATGAGAAAAAAATTAGTTATCAACACTTGGTGCTTCTGTGTGGATTATCGCGCCTTGAACTCAATCACTGTCAAGGATCGATTCCCTATACCCACAATTGATGAATTGTTTGATGAATTACATGGTGCTAGTTTTTTTATCCTAGGTGGATTTATTGGCGGGCTATCATCAAATTCGAGCCCATCCAAACGTGGAAAAGACAGCTTTTTGAACGCATGAAGGCCATTATGAATTCATTGTCATGCCATTTGGTCTGTCGAACGCGCCTTCTACATTTCAGGCAACAATGAACTCAATCTTCAAGCCCTTTCTTAGACGATTTTTGTTGTTTTGACGATATATTAATCTATAGCAAATCGTGGCCTGACCGCCTAAAACACCTAGATTTGTGTTTTCTTTGCTTCGGCAACATTCCTTGGTGGCTAGGCGTTCAAAGTGTAAATTTGGTCAAACTTCCATTGATTATCATGGAATATTATCTCTGCTAAAGGCCTTCAGGTTGACCTTTCAAAGATCCAAGACATTAATGAATGGCTGCCCTATCATCAGTCAAAGAGGTTCGAGGTTTCTTGGGGCTTACTGGTTATTATCGTCGCTTTGTCAAAGACTACGCACAGAAGGCATCCCCTCTGACTGATATTTTAAAAAAAGATGCATTCTGATGGATTGACGCGGAGAATGCCACATTTCTTCAGCTGAAGAAAGCCTTAAGCTCCGTTCCAGTGTTGAGTTTGCCAAACTTCCAGAAAATTATGTGGAAACCGATGCCTCGGGCATATGCATAGGAGCGGTCTTGTCCCAGGATTGTCATCCTATTGCTTTTTTCAGTCAAAAGCTTTCGCCTCGTATGCAAGCCGCCTCCACATACCACCGGGAGATGTTTGGAATCATCCAAGCTGTACAAAAGTGGCGCCAATACCTTTTGGATCGCAAGTTCTTAATCTTCACTGATCAACAACCCCTTAAAGCGCTCACGAACCAGATCATCCAAACTCCTGAACAACAAACATGGCTTTGCAAGCTCATTGCCTATGACTATGAGATTATTTATCATCCAGGGAAGCTTAACTCGGTGACAGATGCTCTTTCCCGACTTTCCACTTCTCAATTCTTGTCTTTTGAGATGACCGAGTTAGCATTACTCGACAAGCTGCGTATTTTGACCAGCTCTGACCATTCTTTACTTGAGTTGCAACGTCAACTCCGTGAAGATTCATCCTCACTCCCTCAGTTTTCATTTCAAGAGGGACTGTTATTCTTTCGCAATAGATTGGTAATTCCTCTAGATCCAGACATTCGTCACCTCTTACTACACTAATTCCATTCTTTGAAACTTGGGGGTCATTCGGGCATCGCTCGCACCTTCTATCGCTTATCCTCAAATATTTATTGGAAATTCATGTGGGCAGATGTCAAACTCTTTGTCCAAGAGTGTCAAATTTTCCAACAAATGAAAGATTCTTCCTTGAAACCAGCGGGTTTGCTACAACCTCTACCGCTACCATCAGCAATTTTTGACGAAATTTATGTGGACTTTATCACTGGACTGCCCTCTTCCAATGGCCGCAGAGGCGGACCCAGGATTTAAGCCTTACGGCACCATTATTTTTAGTATGCCAATCACCAACAATAAAGTTCGGGTGTAACTCTTTGAAATGACTATGATAATTTATCATCAAAATAAAAACATCAATATTATCAAATACCATTAACTTGATACTAATATAACAAAAGTATATTGTCCACTCAGAGTTGAACTCGACGCGTTTTCATATTTTGAAAATGGTCAATAATAACATCATTGCTTATATTTACAAACACTTCCTTCTCAAAGTAACAAACTAAACAATCATTTAAAAATGCATTACTAATACTACTACGCAATTCATCTTTGATGTACTTCATAGATGAGAATTCTCTTTCCACCGTTGCAGTTGCGACAGGTAAAATTAAAGTCAACTTCACAAGCAAATAAACAAGTGAATAAGTCTCCACAATATTTGTCTCAACCAATGCTTTCGCCAAATCACCAATTCCTTTCAAATCAGAGAACCTAGAGTCACCATGTTGCATATGCCATATGAAAGTGTCAAGTTGGCGACTAAGATCTCGAAGCTTCAATTCACCAAACTCATCGGGATAATGCTTGGCCAATGTCATTATTCTTTCCTTATCAAAATTAGCAAATGAGTTAGCCGGATTCAAGCTAGCCATACCAAGAAGCAAGTTACTACTCACAACATCAAAACGACTATTAAGCTCCAGAAGTTGCAAATCAATCACGGCATAAAAAAGCTCAACATGTAAGTGATGTGAATAAGTAACACTAGAAGTCCTACGCTTCGACTTTTCAGGAATATGGAATTCTTCCATCTTGGGCACCAAAATATCATGTTTTGCACAAAATAAATATACTTCATCCATCAATGATTCCCATCCTTTATCTCTCATTTATTGTGACCTTTCCTTTGTGATATCAAGAAATACCATGGCATTGACAATATCTTAATCTTTCTTCTGTAAAGCTTTGCTCAACTCGTTTGACATTATCAACACTTTCAACATTAAGTGAAGCAAGAAAACAAATTCAAATGTTTTAATTTTACTCGAAAAAGCTTCTGCTTGCAACCTATCATTAACATCACCTTCACATTCAATCACCCCAAGCACATGAACAATAGAAGAAAATAAAATAACAAAGTTATCCAATGTTTTACAATGTGATCCCCAACGAGTGTCACTTGGCCATTGAAGCCCCCGCTCTTGATTTAATCCTTTCCCACTTTGAACTTCACCACTCTCTAACAATTGCTCCAACAATTCTGCTTGATGATCCCGAAGTTGATCTCTACGCTTAAAAGATACTCCAATTATATTCAACACGTTAGTAACAATAGCAAAGAAAGTCTCTACCTCCTTGTGTATTTTAGCAACAACTACAAGCGTCAATTGTAATTGATGTGCAAAACAATGAACAGAATATGCCGATGGAGTTTCTTGCAAAATTAAAGCTTTAAGGCCATTCATCTTTTCCTGCATATTACTAGCCCCATCATAGCCTTGTCCACATATTTTGGATGGACTTAATGAGTGTTTCATTAGCAAAGAAAGTACTGCTTCTTTCAACGACTTTGCAGATGTATCACTAACACGAACAAGACTAATAAATGGCTCGTTCACTTGGCCTTTTTTGTCAACATACCGCAAAGCAAGGGCCATTTGTTCATGGTGTGAAATATCCTTGGACTCATCAACTAATATCCCAAAATAATCTCCATCCAAGTCATCAATTATAGCTTTCACGGTCTCTTGTGCACAAGCACTCACAATATCCTTTTGAATTTTTGGCGAAGTCATCATATCATTTTTTGGAGCATGTTTTAATATAACTCTATCTACATCTGGAAGCCTATTTCCAAGCCATTCCAAAAGCCCTAGAAAAAGGCCTTTGTTTTTTGAAGATTCACTTTCATCGTGACCACGAAAAGACAATCCAAAGTTCAAGAGAAACCTTGCAACATCAATTGAGGCATTTAAACGAATTCGATATTCAGTTTTTTGTTGATCGGATTGCTTTTCAAAAGCAGCTTGAATTGATTGAGATTGATTTGAAAAGTCTAGCATATTGTTGAAGCACTTATGGTGGAGATTACTTACTTCACCAACATGTAGATCAAATCTTTCGGTTGCTTTATTCCAAGCCTTAAAGCCGATTTTTGTGAAAGAGTCACCTGTGCTTCCATTAACGTAATCATTTTTGAATAAATAACAACATAAACAAAATGCAGCATCTTTTTTCACACTATACTCTAACCATCTAGAATACGAACCTTTAAACCAACCCGAACTAAATTGGCGCTTTTTCTTCCCAAATAAAGTTTTAGGAAATTTGTGATCACCTGGTTGGCAGGGCCCTCTTTGNAGTATTTTCTCTCCGGGGTCGGTATTAAGTGATTTACATCAAACTCTTCTACAAGATGAGAGGAATTGTCTCTAAAACTAGGTTGAGAAGAATTAAACCTCGTCAAAAATATGTCCATCTCAATTCACATCAACAGAACTTCCTACAAAGCAACAATGCCAAGCAAAACAATATGTTTAATATGATTAATCACACTCCTTATTTTATTATAAGTCATAACTATATTATTATTATTTTATTAAACATAGAAGAATCACTTATCAATTTCTGAAAGGTACTCTTGAAATCCAAATACAATTTGGTCTCAAATCATCCACTTCACTGAAATAATATTTCAAATAGCATTAGCACAAATCTTCAAATACCTATGAAATTAATTTATTATGATAAAAAATTAGCACACCAACTAGGTTAAGCCCACTCAAAAAATGAATTCAAAAACTAGCTTCAACAAAATCAAGAAAAATTACAGAAAATTCAGAGATTCAATCAAAATAGAATAGCCAAAAGTGAGAACAAGACACAAATAAGAGGCAAGCAAAACCTTCTAGTTAAGCCCCTTCTCAATCGTATTTTTAAAAGGGGTTTTTTTAAACCCTAAACTCGAAACTGAAATTTACCATTAGAAAAGTGGAAAAAAGATGGAGAATTCCAAGTATAATTTTCAAAATCTTACCCAGAAAAAGATTTGGCAGCTGCTTGATCCCTGAAGAAAGAAACGTGTGAAGGATGAAATTTGTTTTGGGTTTAGAAGAAATAACTTGATGTCAAAGAGAGAAAAAGGAGTAGGCGTGTATTTTTAACCTACTAAATTTATTTTGTGTTTAGAAGAAATAACCTGATGTCAAACAGTCAAAGAGAGAGAAAAGGGAGTAGAGTAGGCGTGTATTTTTAAGCTTTGAACGGAATTAAGATTAACTAAAGGTCTGACCGAATGAGACCAACCAAAAAAAAAAAAATTAGAATATAGAACCCAAGATTTGAACCTGGGTCTTGAAGAAAGCAACTACTCCCACAAACCAACTCTTATATCCAGTCTTTGTGACCTCCTTGTATTAACTTATATATATATAGAAGATATATACAATATTTTTACCGAGGCCAACGGGTGCCCGTGCCCCCACCCCCGAGTATGGCCGCACTGCCATTCTTGTAATTGTGTACCGACTTTCTAAATATATCTATTTTATGGCACTACCCCACATTTCTCTGCCAAGAAAGTTGCCGAGGTGTTTGTTGACAATTACATCAAACTACATGGATTTCCTTCTAAAATCATCACGGATAGAGATCCCATCTTCCTCTCTGATTTTTGGAAGGAAATAAACAGGTTAAATGGTACTTATTTGGCTAAAAGCTCCGCCTACCACCCTCAAATAGACGGCCAAACAGAGGTACTCAACAAATGCTTAGAGATGTATCTCCGTTGTTTCACAGCAGACACCCCTTCTGAGTGGTCTAAGTTACTTTTGTGGACAGAATTTTGGTACAACACCTCATTTCAAAATAGTTCAAAGCTCACTCCTTTGAAGCTGTTTATGGCAGACCCCCACCTACAATCTGCCGATTTGTGGTGGGCACTTCAACTAATCTGGACTTGATTGAATCATTTCGTCAACGGGATGCCACCTTGGTTATTCTAAAGGACAATCTCAAAGTCGCCCAGGACAAAATGAAGCTTTTGGCAGACAAAATTCATCGTGACATCTCCTTTGTCGTGGGCGATAGGGTATACATCAGATTGCGTCCGTATCGCCAACTTTCCGTTCGTCTACAGCATTACAACAAACTCAGCAGAAGATCCGTTGGCCCTTTCCAAATACGCATTGGTGATGTTGCTTACAAAGTGGACCTTCCAGCTTCCTCAAAAATTCACAATGTGTTCCATATCTCTGTTCTTCGTAAATGCATTGGTCAGCCTTCACAGCAGGTTACTCCACTCGACTTCTTAGATCGTTCTTCTTCTCAGATTTTGCATCCAGTACCGCACAATCCTCAAGGGTGGGCACCAATTAAGTCCACCAATGTCTTGTCAAATGGTCGGGACTTCCTCTTAACGAGTCCACCTGGGAGGACACTTCTTCAATTCACGGAAAGTTTCCATCTCTGAACCTTGAGGACAAGGTTCTTCTTCAAGGGGATGGCAATGTAACGAACCACGCTGAGCACCTCACAAGAAATGGGCACAGTACAAGACCAATACACCCACCAAAATACCTGGAGCACTTCGTGGTCCCCAAGACTGCCAAATCCGTTAGAGAAAGGACAAGAGCAGAGGATAAGGCAGAGGAATGAAACAACTATAAGTAGGAAGAGAGGTTAACATTAGGCAGAGGATTATGACTTGTCTTTATATTTCTTGCTTAATAGCTATAGCTCTGGAACCTCCCTCCGTTCTCCTTTTTTTTCTTTTGATTGTTCATACTTTGGTTAGTTGAGGTTGTAATTTTCCTTGGAGCTTGTACTCAAATCTGTGAATCAATACAAGATCATACCAATATATGTTTAGTATATAAATACAATGTATTGTTCTCACCTCAACTTGCGACTCTTATGATTTAATCGTTTTATTTTTGTTTAAAGATGGTTTGCTAGTAAGTTATTATTCAATCTATATATAGAAATTAAAATGAATGGAGTTTGAAGATAGGTTTTCACTTGATTGCAACCTCATAAGATTGAAAAAAAGAAGAGGAAAAATAATTTGAAGGTTGGACTTGCAGTTTAACATTAAGAGTAGGATAAGTAGCAGAGCCATTATTTTTGTATTATTTCCGACAAGCAACATTTTTGCACCTTAAATAACACCTCGTTGTTAAAACCTCAGTTTTTAGGTTCAGATCTTTTTCAAGCTTTGGAGAATTCGGCAGCTGCAAAATAGGCTAGGTTAGATTGTTTGGCAGCATGTTTACTAAATGTTTGTCATAATACATACAATCATGTGAGAAATTGTGATAATGTGGTCCTCTTTCAAAATATTTAAGTTTTTTAACTCTTCAGCTTAAAAATGCATTCCAGATCTCTTAACTCTTCAGGTTAATTATGAACGCTAATGCAAAACACGGATAACTGTGGAAATTGTATATCGATATGAGAAAATGATGAATAGTACTCTATCACAGGAGTGGCAAAACGGGCGGGTCAGGTCGAATATGGCTCGGGTCGAATACGGGTAATAAAAAAACGGATAAATTATCCGGGCTCGACCCATATTTAATATGGATAAAAAAGGGTTAACCGACGGATAATATGAGTAACCATATTATCCATGACTTCTTGAATATGATCACTTTTGGGAGAATTCCTAATCTCCCAAACTTGAGTAACCCCCAATTTGAGACTTTACAAATGTAAAAGTTAAACTCATTGGTCATCCATTGGTTACCCAAAGAAGGACCACCGCCGAGGTCGTGTAGAAAACGGATAACAACAAAGATTAGAATAAGTTTTAGAATAATGAGAAGGAATATTCCATTGAATATTCATTCAGTTGTACTTTCTAAGGTTTCCTAGGAATATCCCCTATAAATAAGAAGAGATAAGGAACAAAAAGGGGATCTTCACTTTTCGGATAAGAACATATTGTAAAA
Organism: Nicotiana undulata; assembly: GCA_005239495.1. Lineage (NCBI taxonomy): Eukaryota > Viridiplantae > Streptophyta > Magnoliopsida > Solanales > Solanaceae > Nicotiana > Nicotiana undulata. The sequence goes on from ML255138.1 coordinate 31,514, forward strand.
GGTTGACTATAAAGAATATACAAAAAGCTTGTCTTGTCCACTGATTTCATTGATCAATATACATCTTTTATTCACAAGATCCAATGATTCCTTGCCCATCTTCGTTTCCTGTTATCTCACGTTGTTGTCAGAAAGAGGAATCATCCAAGTCATCTAACGTTTGGGTGACAAATTCCTTCTTATTAAATTTATTGCCACTATCTACATTTATTGCATATTTTCATTGCTGCATTAATTGACAATCATGGAGCATTTTAGTTGGCATTCATTAATATCGGACACGACCCTACCTCATCAATATATTTAAACTTCAAATCTAGTAGTTATTACATTTAACTAGGATTCACCCTCTATTTTCTCATTAATCAGTTTGACGAAAAAAGTTTAAAACTTTTTTGGTAAAACAATTTGGCGCTGTCTGTGGGGAGATTCTAGTTAAAATTTTAGTTTCTTCTAGATCTAAAAAAATAACAACAACCATCTTTTTTCGGTTTGCAGGAGCTAACAATGGTAGGAAAAGGAGATGAAAGACTGAAAGTAGTAGTGGGTGTCACTACTAACCTCCTAAGCACCACCAACCAGGTTGACAAAGAATACGAGGAGAATGTGACGCCGAGTGCCTCACCCAGGCGAAGTGACTCACTTCCCCCTCATGGGAGTGTAACCGCTTCACACGAGAAGGGAGCCTCCACGTCCACAACTGGGGAAGCACTGCCAGCAGTGAAAAAACTACTGGAGGCGTGGTTGACAAGTACTCTAAGCAACACACTCGACAAACCCGCTCAAGGGGCGAGTAGGAGCATCGCACAAGCGGACACCACAACAACCATCAACGAGCAGTGCGCTCCTCCCCCAACAGGTAACACTCACACCGTTGTTGATGCAGGTAATGACGCGCTCGCAACCATTCTGAAGAAAATTGAAGAAATGGAGAACGAGAATAAAGCGTTCCGCGACCAAATGAGGGAGCACCAAGAAAGGGTTGATAAGATATCGGGCGCCCCAAAACTTTTACCAAAATGGGGTATCGGCCGGTTCGTTGAACAGTCGTACAACGAGGAGGCAGCCCCACATGCCATACCTAAAACCTTCAAATTCCACCATATTTGAAAATATATGACGGCACAACAGACCCCGAAGACCATATCATTCATTACGTCACGGCGGTAAAAGGCAACGACCTCTCTTAAGAGCAGGTACTGTCGGTGCTACTGAAGAAGTTATGCGAAACCCTAACAGGCGGAGCCTTAACATGGTACTCACAATTACCAGCACGTTCGATAACGGCATTCGAGGAAATGACCGACAGGTTTGTCACCGCCCATGCCGGGGCCAAGAAAGCAGAGGCCAGTGTGAATGACATATTCGCCATCAGAAAATCGCCTGGCGAGGGACTCAGGGACTTCCTCGCCCGGTTCAACAGAGTAAGAATGAGCGTGCCAAACGTATCAGAGGGGATGGAAGTAGCAGCCTTCCAAAATAGGTTAAACAGGAACGGGTCGAGGGCGACAAAAAGTTGTTAAGCAGACTTATGAAATACCCTCCCACCACCTGAGAAGAGATTCATAACGCCTACTGTGCCGAGGTGAGAGCAGACGAAGACGACCTCAACGGTCCAACTCAACGGATAACATCAGTCCAAATGGAGTCGAGAAAAGACCGCCGTAATGACAACTGAAGAGATCATGCAGGTCCACGCCTCAATAGAAAAGGCACCAGCCATATGTCAGAACGGCCATCCCGCCACCTCCCCCCCAAACCAAAGGGCCGTCCAAGCCACACAAGGGGACTCACAAAACAAAAGAGGTATGCCTCCACTTTTATCTGCTCACAAATTTTGTGTTTCCCCATCAGAAATAGTGTACTCCTTAGAGAAGCTCGGCCCTAAGGTGAAATTTCCACAAAAGATGAAGTCCGACCCAAATTCCAGAAAGTTGAATTCCCTTTATGAGTTCCACCAGAAGCGGGGCCATAAGACCGAGAACTGCATAGCCCTACGACAAGAGGTGGTGAACATGTTTCACCAAGGACATTTAAGGGAGCTGATGAGTGACCGAGGAAGAGCCAATTTCGGCCGCGGATGAGAACAACATAAAGGCCCTCCAAAGCCATCCTCCCCTGCCCGCACCATCCAAATGATCATCGACGGAGGGGATGAAGCAACAATAAACCATGTGAAGTTCACCACCATACACAAACTGAAGCGGTTGATCACCCATGAACGGTATGATGACCTCGAAGACAGTATCATCTTCTATAAGTCAGATACCCACGGTTTGATCTTTCTTCACTTCGACGCTCTTGTCATTACTTTACGTATTTCAGATACAGATGTAAAAAGAATAATGGTAGATGACGAGAGCGGCACGTGTATTATCCACCCCGAGTTCTCACACAAATGAGACTCGAGGACAAGATAGTACCATGCTTCATAACACTAACATGTTTTAACAATGCAATTGAACGAACCTCAGGAGAGATAACAGTGCCCGTTCTGGCCGGGGGAATCACCCTTGAAACAACATTCCATGTCATGAACCAGGACACAATCTACTGTCGCGCCCCCTTTTTTCCCCTCGCGGAGAGATCCGGGTGCAGGACATTTGGGTGGAAGCAACCCTTTCCTTTTGGGAAAGGGAGTTTGCATATTTGGAGAATCGCCACCTAACGATTTTAACGGTGCGTTAGGGCACCTAAGGGGTTCAATTATGACTACGTTACTAACCAGAGATTGGGTAAGGACTTGAAATTATCCCAAGGGGAAGGTGTTAGGCACCCCTCAGGATCCACAAGTGTGGTTCCCAGCCAAATGGTTTCGTGAATTTGTACAGTTAGCAAATAACAAGTAAAAAGCTCAAGTAAGAGGGGATTTCAAATATTAAGCAAGCAAATGTTAAAATTATCAAGTTTTTGAAAAGAATTATAATATAACATTTAAGGGAAAGGTATTCCTAGGTTTAAAATAATACGGATCATATCAATGCAATACCCGATAGACACTCCTCGAAGAGGGGATACACGTGGTATTAGCGCATCGGTCATCATATCCATATTCTACCCTTTTCCACCCCGTGAAGGTAATTAAAGCGCGTGTTAGTCACGAAATCTATTGCGTGCTATTACCCGTCCCATCCTATCAGTCCCAGAGGAGATTAGGACTACTATCCTAAAAGGGAGGTACTAGGCTGACCCTCAGGTTTAAAGGTAAAGATTCTAAAGCGACAAACAAGAACACTTAGGACTGCAATGAATGGGAAGCACATAGGAGCATATAAGAGGCCCAAGTTCACCTCCCCAGATTATGCATATAATTAGAACGACTCAAATACATGTAAGGGCGATATTAATTTGAGAATCCTAGAGCATGATATCTAGGTGAGTCCAGAATGCAATAGAGAAGCAGATTTGTTGCATAATTCAGAGAGGGAATCTTAATCAGTTTTTTCCTACTGATTTTTAAACCCGTTGATAGTTAAACAACACATATAAAGAAGTATATTTCCAGTTTTAACAAATTTAGCACCTAAGGCTTGCCTAGGCGTGAGACAACGTATCCGTTATTAGAATTACTTAGAGGAAACTGTTTGAGTTGTATTACTAAACATGCTATTCTAGATGTTCAGATTTCAGGAATATTACCAACTGGGTTAGTCTGTTTTTATCAGTAATCAAGCTAGAGATGCCTAAGAGGATATGAATGCAATCCTAAAGGCATGATATCTAATGCACAGAAAATGCAGAGTGATGTACATGCACGACCTAAACAGGATATTGTAAATGCATAAATATTTCAATGTAGAAGATGTGAAAATGACCTATTTATTAGCGTTGTATCTATCCTAAGGCAGGATATCTAAGTGTACATGTCAGTGCATAGCGTAACGTAAAGTACTAGTTATTAACATGTTTTAACGCAAGATTTTCTAAGTGATATAAGGATGAACATGCTGAAACAGTGTGCATGGGACCTAAGGAACATGATTCCTAATGCATGGATGTGAACCTACACATGATCTCTATTGCGCAAATAAAAAAAAAAGCCTAAACATGGTTTCTACCCTTGTAGTAACTAAGCATGCATAGTTACTCCTCCCATTTCACTATCCAGTCCCCATGAGTTTTTTATAAATTATTACATGCCAGGAATTATGAATTACATAACCAAAGAGAAAATAATAAGTTATTATATAGGGAGCCTTCACTTAGGCCAAAATCCTCCAAACCTCATTTCCATATGGTGTTGTAAATCCTTTTCACAGTCCGGGTGTTTTAAAGTTCCCTAAGGATCTCAAGGGCTCCCGGGCAATGCTCACACCCAGACTTGGTAACCAAGAGTGGAACATGTGCAGTGTGGAAATACCAGCTCTTGTGTGTCAAAGTTCAGAGGGAGCTCAAGGGTCCCAAAGCAACGCTCACACAAAAGGGGAAGAACCTAATGTCTAAGAATATAGTGAAAGTGCTCATAATGTTGGGGAGTTTGAGTAAGAATAGTTTTAAAACAATTTTGAGAAAAGAGAGGTTTAGTGAAAATAGTCTGAAAAGGGTAAGGCAATAGCACAACCACCATGTTCAAACATCACACACAGAACAATAACAGGAACTAAGACAAGTTCAGCAACCACAAGCAAGGAGATGAGGGATTGGGGGACAAGTATGAAGCACATAGAAACAGGCTTGCAAACAAGTAGACCTTAGAAAAAGAATATTACAAGACTTAGTCTGTCATAGCATAATCCTTCACAACGATTCATGTCAGGATTGAAATAACATCAAGTTGAGGGGTGTTAGAGTACATACTATGTTTAGAACTACATGCTTATCATGTATTGGGGTGAGGGGATAGGGAAGAAGCTTTAATGGAACATATAGACATGCTGATCTAGAGAATAACCATATAGACAGTTTAATAAATAAGCATGCTAATTGCAGGGTAAGCAATAAAACCATAAGTAGACATATGACAGGAATAAAAGGAACTGTAACACAGACTGGAGCATGTTGTTTTGGAAACCTTAAAGTTAAACTGAGAACATACCAGTTAGATGATGAAGTAAATGCAGAGTAAGGAGCAGTAGTGTGCAGAAAAGGTGAGCAACAATGTATGGAACAATGTAGACCAATATAGCAATAGTGCAAACATGGCAGTGATACAACAGAGCAAGTAGAGTAGTAGTGTTACTCAGTCTTGGCTTTTAGCCGACTGAGTAGTAAGTAAATAACAAGAGAGAAAGAAAAGTTCAAAGCAGAGTGTGTTTGTGTGTGAGAGGGAGAGCTTGAACTGTCCCTTGTCTAAAGAAAGAGTGAAGTATTATAACTTTTCAAAACATGTAGAAAATAAGGTAACAAGTACTGATTAATCAATCAATGGAAATCATATTCAATTAGAATCAATCACAGACATGGACTCTCTTTAGTTAAGGATTCCTAGTTCAAACGGTCATACTTGATGTCACATAAGGAAAAAATCAATCATGAACTAGCTGTTACTATCATAAGAGTAGTAAAGCACATAACATGTGATAGAGGCCAAATACATAGTTTTCACATAAGGAAAATATGTACTGATTATTTGACAGCATGTTGAAGCACACAAAAAAGGTAAGATACAATTTAAATTTTAAGAAATCAGTCACAAGAATCACGGATGAGACTAAAATCACAGGGGATAAGTTCTAATTAAGGAAATCATCTCACAAATAAGGTAACGATTCGAAGAATCAGTACAAAATTACAAGGAGAATACACAAAGTCATATATTCCAGGAAAATATCACAGTTCGGAGGGAGATACATAAAATCAGTAAAGAATCTTATGTAAATAGTCAATAAACAACTAATAAGACTTATTTAGATGATAAATAACACATATTGAACAAAAGATTAAGGAAACCCTAAGCAAATAGTTAGAGGAACAGTAGAGAATCAGAACCCTAACAACAAATTAGAGCAAGGAGAACACGAATACATAGAGCATGCATGAAAGCACCGGATATTCATGAGAAACATATACAAACACGGATTAATCGAACCTATTGTATGAGACAACATAAAAATTAGGGCTTCTAGAATAATAAGTCAAGTAGCAAGAAAAGCATAAGAGAATCGTTCAAACATAGTAGAAAGTACTTAAAAATCAGAAGAAGAATCGTTTTTCTTGAGAAAGGTGTTAAGAAACCCTAACTTGAAGAGGAAAAGTCATTTTCAAGGAAAACTCGGAGAATCTATGGGAAAAACAACGAAATAGCTTGAAATATACACAGATCTATCATATATCTAAAAGAATCATTTTTTAAGCATTTAGGGTTTCAAAGAGAACCCAGAGAAAAACCTCAAATGTCGCTGGTTTAAGCCCAAAAGGTCATAGACCTTGCTTGAACAACCGGAGATGGACAGAGGATGACGAGCACATGCCCAAGGGTAGGAGGATTAAGACAGGTCTCTTGAATACCTTAGAGATGATTAACACCGGCGTGAGGGAACCACATGAGGTAGGAGGATGGTGAGAGCTTCATGATCTCCGGCGAAGAGACGACCGGAGAAGGCGAAGAGGTTCATCGGAGCCCAAAGAGTCAGGAAGTCTCTAGAAGAGACTTAGAGAGATAGAGAGAGAGTAGAGAGATGAGGGACCAGTTAGAATGAGAGGGGTCGGGGGGGGGGGTTAGTCTAAGTTAATTAAGGCAATAGTGATCTGGGCCGTTGATTTAATTTGATCAACGACTCAGATTGGTTCGGGGTTGGCCGGGTAGGAAATTTGTTTGGGCTGGGCTGGGTAGGAAATTGGGTTAAAGGGTTTGGGTATATTGGGTTGAAAATCAAAATTAAAAGTGGCTAGATTTTAAATACCAATAAAAATAGGTAAATAATTAATAACATAGCTAATAATTATATAAATAATGAAATTAATGCTAGGTAAACAAAATTTAAGATAATTAACTAATATCAATATATAAAAATGACTAATTATAGAATTAAAAATAGCATAAATGCATAATTAGGCCATAGTTGCAAAATTTGTGTAATTATAGCTAAATAGTGCAAAATTGGTTAATTTGTGAAAAATTTAAATCCTAATAGGATTAAAAATGATATATTGAGCTGGGAAGCATTTTGAAATGATTTATAATACAATTTATGAATAATTATTGAATATAAAATACTAGTAAATTTATAAAAATATGAAAAATTATGGAAAAAATACCATACCTTATGAAAAGTGATTTTGAAGGTAATATGGAAGTGTGGAAATAATTTTGAGGAAAAATTGGGTATCAACAGCTGCCCTCTTTACCCGAGAAGGATGAAAGAGTTGCCGGGTAAAGATATGATGGCCAATTTTGACCGAGTGGAAATAATTTGAAAGCTTTAGGCCGCACCCTGGTTTTTGAGCTGGCTACATATCCCTGGTTTTACAGGAATCATGCCGTATGTAGTTCAGGAGCCACTGACGAAGTATACCAGTGAAGTTTTACAAGAACGGATGCAAGGTGCAGGGTTAGGTGAACAAGCGGCTTACAGGGTAGTTAGGAAAACTGGAAAGGGACCGCTCCTGCCAGGATGACTGTTGCTCGCCGGGTTACCTGCAAATGAGTAATACAAGCATATCATGCGTAATTTAAACATGATGCAAATTCCCATTGGACCATGAATGCTGTCTTCGGACGGTTAAGGATGACGTCCTCAGACCATGACGTCCTGGGCCATGAATTGCTTGATGCAGGATTCGCAGGCCATGAAAATGATGTTCTTGGGCCATGAGGATGGTGCCTCCGAACCATGACGCCTTTGAATAATGATATGCAAGATGATAAAAGAGATCCTTAGGCCATGAAATGGTGTTCTCGGGCTATGAAGATGGTTCCTCCGAACGATGATGCCTTTGGATAGGTTGGCGATATTACAGCCCATGAAGATTCAAAAGTATGATGCTAGCAGGACATAGCTTAGTCTGGCGAATTAAAGGGGCAGAGTTTAGCCCGAAATGAAAGTGAAATAAATAATGCTTGATAAAGCAGTGGTCTCAGACAGTAAATTGGAGGCAAAGCTTAGCCTCAGAAGGCAGAAAAGTAGCCTTATGCAGGATGCGAATGCGGATGGAGGTAGAGCTTAACCTCGGAAGGCAGAAAGGTAGCCTCATGCAAGATGCGAATGCTGATGGAGACAACGTTTAGTCTCGGAAGGCAGAATGGTAGCCTTATGCAAGTTGGAAGGCAGAATAGTAGCCTTATGCAATGTAGATGGAGGTAGCGTTTTAACCTTGGTAGGCAGAGAGGTAGCCTTATGCAAGTTGGAAGGCAGAATAGTAGCCTTATGCAATGTAGATGGAGGTAGCGTTTTAACCTTGGTAGGCAGAGAGGTAGCCTTATGCAAGATAATACAGGTGCAAGTGGAGACAATGTTTAGTCTCGGAAGGCAGAAAAGTAGCCTTATACAAGGATGTAGATGCAGATGGAGACATCATTTAGTCTCGGAAGGCAGAATGGTAGCCTTATGCAAGATGTGAATGCAGGTGGAGATAGCGTTTAGTCTCGGAAGGCAGAATGGTATCCTTATGCAAGTGCAGATAGAGGTAGAGCTTAACCTCGGAATGCAGAAAGGTAGCCTTATGCAAGATGCGAATGCAGATGGAGACAATGTTTAGTCTTGGAAGGCAGGATGATAGCCTTATGCAAGTTGGAAGGCAGAATAGTGGCCTTATGCAATGTAGATGGAGGTAGCGTTTAACCTCGGAAGGCAGAATAGTAGCCTTATGCAAGTTGGAAGGCAGAATAGTAGCCTTATGCAATGCATAATGCAGATAGAGACAACGTTCTGTATCGGAAGGCAGAATGGTAGCCTTATTCATGTTGGAAGGCAGAATAGTAGCCTTATGCAAGTTGGAACGAAGAATAGTAGCCTTATGCAAGTTGGACGGCAAAATAGTAGCCTTATGAAATGCAGATGGAGGTAGCGTTTAACCTCGGAAGGCAGAATTGTATCCTTATGCAATGAATAAAATGACAGTAGCAATTCTTAGCTGGTGATAAATTGCGGCACTGTGATTTGTTGTGAGTATTGTGATAATTGAAGCATCGTTTGTGCTGATAATAAATGTCGGCATATGCGACGGGTTTGAGAAGCGCGTCTTTGAAAAATATATGTCCTTCGGGCGGATAGTATGTTTTTTGGGCCTTTGCAATTTTCATGCCTGCATCCAAAGAAAAATCGTGAGTTCTGTAAGGGGAAAGGTTAGTTCGCATTCCCACTGGCTTTACTTGACTCGTTCGCTTGATCATGATGATACTGTCTGTATCATTGGGATAGCGTTTGCTAAACAAGCTGTTTCAAAGAAATAAATGCATTATTTTGTAGAAGTATAATTTAAGCATATAATCTAAAATAGTTTTAGATGAACCGACGATCGTGACACGGTTCGAGACATCGCGACCTCTCTTGCCACAGAATTTTGAGGGTCCTCCTCAAAATTCTGTCCTAGTTTGATGGGTGAATACTTCTGACTGTTGCTTGCGCGACGATTGGCTGAACTTGCTTCAGAATTTTGAGGATCCTCAAAATTCTGCCCTAGTTTCCAATTGTGGGAGAAATGATATTTTTATTGAATTGTGACCGAACCCATAGGACTTCCTACGTGTCCCCTCTTAAATGGTAATCAGGTCAGGCGTAGTTCAATTTACATCTTTTAGAAAGCATAAAGATTGCACATAGTAACGTTTGACTGCATCTGAGTTGGTTGGTTTCGGCCAAACTTCTCCGTCCATTTCTGCAAGTATAATTGCTCCTCCTGTTAGAACGCGGTGAACCATGTATGGGCCTTTCCAGTTGGGAGAGAATTTCCCCTTGGCTTCATCTTGATGTGGAAAGATTTTCTTTAACACCAGCTGCCCCGGTGTGAATCGTCTCGTCCTGACTTTCTTGTTGAAGGCTCTGGTCATTCTGTTCTGATATAATTGACCATGACAGACGACATTCATTCTCTTTCCGTTTATGAGGGCTAGTTGCTCATAACGGCTTCTTACCCATTCTGCATCGCTGACCTCGGGTTCTTGCATAATCCTTAGAGATGGAATCTCAACTTCGGCAGGAATAACAACTTCCGTACCATAAACTAGCATATAGGGAGTTTCCCCGGATGATTTGCGAACCGTGGTGCGATATCCCAATAAGGAGAATGATAACTTCTCGTACCACTGCTTGTGCTTTTCTATCATCTTTCTTTGTATCTTCTAGATGTTTTTGTTGGCGGCCTCTACAACTCCATTCATCTGAGGTCTGTATGCTGTGGAGTTCCTGTGCTTGATTTTGAAAGTTTCGCACATAGCTTTCATCAAGTCACTGTTAAGATTAGAACAATTGTCGGTGATGATCGACTCTGGAACTCCGAATCGACAAACAATGCGATCGCGGACAAAGTCGGCCACAACTTTCTTAGTAACTACTTTGTGGGAGGCTGCCTCGACCCATTTAGTGAAGTAATCTATGGCCACCAGAATGAACCTGTGTCCGTTGGAGGCGGCAACCTCGATTGGTCCAATAATATCCATGCCGTAGACGACGAACGACCATGGTGAACTGGTTGCATTGAGCTCACTTGGAGGCACCTTTATCATATATCCATGTATCTGACAGCGGTGGCATTTTCGGACGTACTTGATGAAGTCCGTTTCCATAGTCATCTAAAAGTAACCAGCTCAGAGTATCTTCTTTGCCAGAACAAAACTGTTCATATGTGGACCGCAGGTCCCAACATGAATTTCTTCCAGTAGTTTTGATGCTTCTTTTGCGTCGACACACCTTAGTAATCTCAAGTCAGGAGTCCTCCTATGCATTATTCCTCCGCTGTGAAAGAAGTTGTTAGAAAACCTCCGAAGTGTGCGTTTCTGAGTGGAATTTGCAAGCTCTGGGTAATCTCCTTTTGTCAAATACTCTTTGATATCATGAAACCAAGGATTTCCGTTCGCTTCTTCTTCAACATGCGCACAGTAGGCCGGCTGGTTGTGAATATTTACCGGAATAGGGTCAATGAAATTTCTGTACAGATGCTGGATCATTGAGGACAAGGTAGCCAAAACATCGGCAAACTCGTTCTGGATTCTGGGGACATGTAAGAACTCTATCTTTGTGAACCTCTTTCTTAATTCCTATACGTGATGCAGATATGGTAGTATTTTGGAATTCTTGGTTGCCCATTCTCCTTGTACCTGATGTACCAATAAGAAAGAATCACCGATCACTAACAGCTCTTGGACGTTCATATCAAAGGCCATGTTGAGCCCTAAGATACGGCTCAGATTGGTTCGGGGTTGGGCCGGGTAGGAAATTGGTTTGGGATGGGTAGGAAATTGGGTTAAAGGGTTCGGGTAAATTGGGTTGAAAATCAAAATTAAAAGTGGCTAGATTTTAAATACCCATAAAAATAGGTAAATATTTAATAATATAGCTAATAATTATATAAATAATGAAATTAATGCTAGGTGAAAAATATTTAAGGTAATTAACTAATATTAATATATAAAAATGACTAATTATAGAATTAAAAATAGCATAAATGCATAATTGGGCCATAATTGCAAATTTTGTGTAATTATAGCTAAATAGTGCAAAATTGGTTAATTTGTGAAATAATTAAATCCTAATAGGATTAAAAATGATATATTGAGATGGGAAGAATTTTCAAATTATTTATAATACAATTTATGAATAATTATTGAATATAAAATACTAGTAAATTGATAAAAATATGAAACATTATGGAAAAAATACCATTCCTTATGAAAAGTGATTTTGAAGGTAATATGCAAGTGGGAAAATAATTTTGAGGAAAAATTGGGTATCAACAGCTGCCCTCTTTACTCGAGAAGGATGAAAGAGTTGTCAGGTAAAGATATGATGGCCAATTTTCACCGAGTGGAAATAATTTGAAAGATTTAGGCCGCGCCCTGGTTTCTGAGCTGCCTACATATCCCTGGATTTACAGGAATCATGCCGTATGTAGTTCAGGAGCCACTGATAAAGTATACCAGTGAAGTTTTACAAGAACGGATGCAAGGTGCAGGGTTGGGTGAACAAGCGGCTTACGGGGTAGTTAAGAAAACTGGAGCGGGACCGCTCCTGCCAGGATGGCTGTTGCTCACCGGATTACCTGCAAATGAGTAATACAAGCATATCATGCGTAATTTAAACATGATGCAAATTCCCGTTGGACCATGAATGCAGTCTTCGGACGGTGAAGGATGACGTCCTCAGACCATGACGTCCTGGGCCATGAATTGCTTGATGCAGGATTCGCAGGCCATGAAAATGATGTTCTCGAGCCATGACGATGGTGCCTCCGAACCATGACGCCTTTGAATAATGATATGCAAGATGATAAAAGAGATCCTTCGTCCATGACATGGTGTTCTCGGGCTATGAAGATGGTGCCTCCGAACGATGACGCCTTTGGATAGGTTGGCGATATTTCAGCCCATGAAGATGCAAAAGTATGATACTAGCAGGATAGACCTTAGTCTTGCGAATTATAGGGGCAGAGTTTAGCCCGAAATGAAAGCGAAATAAATAATGCTTGATAAAGCAGTGGTCTCAGATAGTAAATTGGAGGCATAGCTTAGCCTTAGAAGGCAGAAAATTAGCCTTATGCAGGATGCGAATGCGGATGGAGGTAGAGCTTAACCTCGGAAGGCAGAAAGGTAGCCTCATGCAAGATGCGAATGCAGATGGAGACAACGTTTAGTCTCGGAAGGCAGAATGGTAGCCTTATGCAAGTTGGAAGGCAGAATAGTAGCCTTATGCAATGTAGATGGAGGTAGCGTTTTAACCTCGGTAGGCAGAGAGGTAGCCTTATGCAAGATAATGCAGGTGCAAGTGGAGACAATGTTTAGTCTCGAAAGGCAGAAAAGTATACTTATGCAAGGATGTAGATGCAGATGGAGAAATCATTTAGTCTCGGAAGGCAGAATAGTATCCTTATGCAATGAAGATGGAGGTAGAGTTTAATCTCGGAAGGCAGAATGGTAGCCTTATGCAATATGTGAATGCATGTGGAGATAACTGATAAACTAGTTCGCATTACCAGAGATTGGGTAAGGGATTGAAATTATCCCAAGGGGAAGGTATTAGGCACCCCTCGAGATCCACAACTGTGGGTCCCAGCCAAGTAATTTTGTGAATTTGGACAGTAAACAAGCAAGGCTCACGTAAGAGGGGATTTCAAGTAAATACTGAAATTATTAAAAGAAATTTAAAGAATAGCGAAGTAAAATCATTTGAATGAAAATGTCCTAGGTTTTAAAGTAACATGGATCACATCAATGCAATACCCGGTATGTCACGCCTCGAAGAGGGGCTACACGTGGTATTAGCGCACCGGTCATCATATCCATATTCTACCCTTTCCACCCCGCTAAGGTATTTAAAACGCGTGTGTTGGTCACGAAGCTTATTGCGTGCTATTACCCGTCCTATCCTATCAGTCCTGGAGGGTGTTTAGGACTACTAATCCTATAAGAGGAGTACTAGGCTGAACCCCTAGGTTTAAAGGATAAAGTCTAAGCGACATACAATAACAGTTAGGACTACATATAGAGGAAGCATACAAGAGAAAATAAGGGCTCATAAGTCCCTCCACAGGTTGTACACATAAATAGCAAGACTCAAGCACATAAAAGAGTCTCGAGTTTTAGAACCTAAGGCAGGGTTTTAAGTGAGAATATAGTATTAATGCAGTAGGATTAATGAGTTGCAAAAGAAGTATATGACCAATTTTAGACCACTGTAGTTAGCAAGCAATGTGCAAAGAGTTTTTGGTTTATATTGGCTCCTAGAATTTGCCTAGGCATCTGAAATGTTTTGGATACTATTTTAATAGACATACAAAATGTACTTTTTTAGGCTTAGCTCTAGTGAACAGGTGATTATGCGAGTATGGTGGATGCAAGTCCTATATGCATGGTATCTAAAAATGCAGGCATAATGTAGGAAAACCTAAACATGCTTTCCTGAATACACAAACATTTGCAGAAATCAGAAATCATTATTTTAACGATATTTTACTTATTAACCAAAACATACAGAAACGTGATTTAAGTTGCTGATCCTATCACGTGAATTCTAGATGTTCTTAGAGGTATGCTTAGTACAATATTTAAATATAGGCATGCTGAGAGTAAATTCCTAAGATAACAGGATATCTAATGCAAATATTGATAATTGGTTATTATTACGAACCTAGAACATGATTTCTATATGCAATAGTCATGTATATGCAGAGGCACTGTTATCAACCATTTTTATAGTTATTTAACTAGGAAAGGATTTCTAAGCGAGGCAGTAATTGTAACAGACTATTACTGGTAGTTAACATTATTTGCTAAATGATCATGAGTGTGATGAGATGCTGAAGTAAAGAAACCTAAAACATGATTTACTAATGCATGGCAAATATGTCCTAAACAGGATTTCTATTGCGCACATAGGTGAAGTAAATCCTAAACAGGGTTTCTACCCGGATTTATACTAAACATGCATAATCCCACCCTTTTCACTATCCAGCCCCAGAGTTAGTTTACAAATAATTATTACAGACCAGCATAACATGAATTATATGACTGAATAAGAAAATCAAGAAGCTATAGTATAGAGAGCCTAACAGTAGGCCCAAGTACCAGATCCACTTGCCATATGCCATGGTCTTCAAACCAAGTGTGTCATAGTCTCTAAGGACCTCAGAAGATCCTGGACAATGCTTCACACCCAGGTACCCTAGCCAAGGATGAGTAAGTGCAGTGTAGAGTGCCAACCTTGTGTGTCAAAGTTTAATGGGTACTCAAGGTCCCCAAGGCAGTGCTCACACGAAGGGGGCAGAACCTAGAGTCTAAGAGTAGTGGGAAGTGCTTGGAGGTTTAAAAGAGAATTTTTGAGTTTGAAAAGAATAGTCTGAAACAACAGTACTTTGAAAATAACTTTAGAAAAATTAATGAAGGACTTTGTGAGAAAAACAGTTTATCAAAGAGGGAAGCAATACAATCACAACAAGTACAAGGAACTCATGAAAGAGCACACACAACATGGGCAAGGAGTTGGGGACAAATGACTTTGATATCAGCATTAGATCCAAGTTACAGGTTCTTATGGTTATCACATGGTAGTCATATAGTTGTCTCACAATTGTCACAAAACATCATAGATTAATAGAGGCAAGATTGTATAGCATTCAAGTGTTAATAGAGGCAAGTTCATAGCATAGAGAGTTAAACATGAATGAAAGCATGTAACATTAGTCAGGTCAAGGTAAGAAACATTGACCTATCAACAAATGAGCATGCCAGAGTCACAAACTGAACATCAGGCATATCAGACTAAGGGAAAGAGATGGATAGTAGTATGCAGACACAATTACAGGGAAACACATGGAAGCAGGATACATATTCAGACTTAACAAAAGGGAAAGACATGATGGGGTTAAGCTAATTACATGGTAGTCAGTTGAACCACAAGATAAAGCACAAAAAAAAAAATGATAAGTAGATAAACAAGAACTAAAGCATATTGTATGTAGATACTATAAAACTAACTTAGAGACATACCAGTCGAGTGATAGAGAATAGCAAAGTGCAAGAGATAGCAGCAGCAATAGTGTGTAGAATGAGAGAGCAGCATCAATATACAGAAGCACAAGAGCAATAGAGATTACTCAATCTTGGCTTTCAGCCGACTGAGTAGTCAATAATAGATGCAAAAAACAGGAAGGGTTATGTATGAAAGCACAGAAAGGTTCAGAGAAAATTAGTGTGTGTGTGTGTGTGTGTTTTTTGTGTATGTCAGTGAGTAGTTGGTGAATATCGATGCATTTTTCATGTGAATCTCAGTGTGTTTGCAAAGAGGGAAAGCAACTCTTTATATAGTTTGAAAAACGAGTAGTGCATAGGCAAATTATGGCAATAACAATCAATCAATACCAATCAAGACAACTGGACTCCTTTAATTAAGGAGTCTAGTTCAAACGGTCAGTCAAGGTAAAATAAGGAAAAGAAATCGGTCTAGTTAAGGCTAATTCTGTTAAATTAGGGCAAAGAAATCACATAGTACATAAATAAAGCCAAGTACATAGTGTATAATTAAGGCAAATGGAACTAACCATGTATTTATAAAGTAAAAATAGGGCATCAGCTTGAAAATCAGTTGAGAGGGTCTCAGATTCAATTGCAATCACAAGGAATCCAAGATACTTAAGGAAAGCAATCACATGAATATGGAAGGAATTCAAAATTAGTACAGAATTACAGAGGGAATACACAAGATCATGTATTTAAGAAAAACATCACAAGCATGAGATTTTTACTCAAAAGGATCAGTACAAATCAACAAGTAAACAACCAGTAGAGTAAAGGTCAGAGTTTTCAAACATTTAAATAGCAGTCACTGATTACCACAAAGATATACTCATTGAACAGCAGAAAATTAAAGGTCATAGCAACGAATTAAAGCAAGAGTCACAAAGAACACACGAATACACATAGTCAAATAATAAAGGTCAACCTAGAACACTAGGGTTTCAACAATAACAGTTCAAACAACAAGAAATCATGAGATACTCGTTTTAACACAGTAGATATAGCTAAAAATCGAAAGAAGAACTGTTTTTTTGAAAACAGGGTCAAGAAACCCTAGTTTCTGAAGTTGTTAGAAAACGAAATTTCCCGGAGAAAAACATAGAGAAGCTTCATGATATTGTAAATATAGAACATATCTTAAAAGGAAAATCTAAGATATAGAAGATTAGGGTTTCGTGGAACCCAGAAAGAAGGAAAACCTCGTAGATGGCACCGATTTAGGCCGGAGAGAGTGTAACACTTACTCAAACAGTCGGGGAAAGGCCGGAAAGTGGCAAGAGGCCCAAAGGAGGTGAGTGAACCGCTCCAGGTTCGTCTGAAGAAATCAAGATATCACTGAGTAGGTGAGAGACATGTAGATGGCCAGGAGATGATAGAGAATCAAGGTTTAGGTGAGAATCCACCGGAGAAGACGACCAGAACCCCATCGGAGAAGATGAAGTCCAAGAGACTTTTAGAGATAGAGAGAGATGAGAGATGAGAGATGAGAGATGATAGATGATAGATGAGATGAGAGATGATAGATGATAGATGAGAGATGAGAGATGAGAGATGAGAGATGAAGCGTCTCAAAGAGAAATGGGGCCGGGGGAGGGGGTTAGGTGAGAGATATTTTTAGAAGATTTGATATGGACCGTTGATAAGATTTGATCAACGGTTAAGATCTAGTCTTAGGTGGGCCGGGTGTGAATTGGTTTGGGCTGGGTAGGAGTAAAAATCTGATGGGTTAGGGTTTGAATGTGGCTAGGATTTAAATAGGAATAGGCTAGATGTTAAATACCCAATTTGAATAGGATAATTAATTAATTAAAATAGCTAATAATTGTATAAAAATGAAATTAAGTTTAAATAGGTAAAATTACAGTAATTAACTAATATTAAGTGTAAAAATGCATAAGTTTCGAATTAAAATAATACAAAATGTCCAATCGGGCTACAATTGTAAAATTGTTGTAATTGAAATTAAATAAGACCCAATTGGCTACTTTGTGAAATAATTGAATTTCACTGGATAAAAAAAATGATTATTAATAACATACTGAGCTGGAGAATATTTTT
The DNA here is from genome assembly GCA_005239495.1 of Nicotiana undulata. Taxonomy (NCBI): domain Eukaryota; kingdom Viridiplantae; phylum Streptophyta; class Magnoliopsida; order Solanales; family Solanaceae; genus Nicotiana; species Nicotiana undulata. Next base: position 49,176 of record ML255138.1, read on the forward strand.
GAAATTATTTATAGCATAATTTATGTGTTATTTAAATATGAAATGTTAAATAAACAAGAAAATGATTTAATAAAAATATGGAAAAATACTCATTATCACAAAGAGTAATTTATAAAGCTTGTATGCAAGTTTGAAAATAATTTTAGGAAAAATTGGGTATCAACAACTGCCCCTCTTTACCCGGGAAGGATGAAAGAGTTGTCGGGTAAAGATATGATGGCCAATTTTGACCGAGTGGAAACTGTGGGAGAGAATTAGGCCGTACCCTGGCTTCTGAGCTACCTACATATCCCTGATTTTACAGGAATCAGGCCGTATGTAGTTCCGGAATCATCGGAGAAATATACCGGTGATGTTTCACAAGAACATACGCAAGTTGCGAGGTAATGTAAAAGTAGGAGGGTCTTACGGGGTTGTATCGGGGAACTGGAGCGGTCCGCTCCTGCTTGGCTGGCTGTCCCGGCCGGATTACCTGCAAATAAATAACAAGCATATATCGTGCATAATTTAAACATGATGCAAGTTCCCGTTTGACTATGAATGCTGTCTTTAGACGGTTGAGGATGACGTCTTTAGACCATGATGTCATGGGGCATAAATCGCTTGATGTGGGATTCGCAGGCTATGAAATGATGTTCTTGGGCCATGAGGATGGTGCCTCCGAACCATGATGCCTTTGAATAATGATATGAAAGTTAAATAAAGAGATCCTCAGGCCATGACATGGTGTTCTCGGGCCATGAAGATGGTGCCTCTAAACGATGACGCCCTTGGACAAGTTTGCGATATTTCAGCCCATGAATAATGCAGTAGTATGATGCTAACAAGACAGAGTTTAGTCTTGCGATTTTCAAAAGAAAAGAGAGGCAGAGCTTAGCCCGGAAGAAAGCGTAAATAAGTAGTGTCACGAAAGGTGATTGCTTTGCAAGGTAGATAGGAGCTTTATGCAGTGAAATAAAATACAGGGGAGGTAGCGTGGAACCTCAGAAGGCAGAATAGTAGCCTTATGAAGTGCAAGAAATAAAATGCAAGGGAGGTAGCGTGGAACCACGGAAGGCAGAATAGTAGCCTTATGCAATGCAGGAAATAAAATGCAGGAGGAGGTAGAGTGGAACCTCAGAAGGCAGAATAGTAGCCTTATGCAATGCAGGAAATAAAATGCAGGAGGAGGTAGCGTGGAACCTCGGAAGGCAGAATAGTAGCCTTATGCAATGCAGGAAATAAAATGCAGGAGAAGGTAGCGTGGAACCTCGGAAGGCAGAAGAGTAGCCTTATGCAGGGAGTAAAATGATAGTAAGATTCCTTAGCTGGTGATGAACTGTGGTGATACGATTGTTGCGAATGAAGCATTGTTTTGCGATGGTAATAAGCGTCAGCATGTGCAACGAGTTTGAGAGCGTGTCTTTGAGAGATATACGTCCTGCAGGGGATAATAATATGTTTAGGGCTTTCGCCGTCTTTGTGCCTGCATCCAAAGAAAAATCGTGAGTTCTGTAAAAGGGGAAAAGGTCAGTTCGCATTCCCGCTGGCTTTACTCGGCTTGCTTGCTTGATCATGATATATCATTGGGGTAGCGTTTGCTAAACAAGTTATTCCAAAAAATAGGTATGCATGATTTTGAAAAGATAAAATGTAAGCATATAATTTAAAATATTTTTTAGGTGAACCGACAACCGTGATGCGGCTCGAGACATTGCAACTTTTCCTGCCTCGGAATTTTGAGGGTCCCCCTCAAAATTCTGCCCCGGTTTGATGGATGAATACTTCTGGAGGTTGCTTGTGCGGCAATTGGCTGAACTTACTTCAGAAATTTGAGGGTCCTCCTCAAAATTCTGCCCCATTTCTATTTGTGGGGAAATGACATCTTTATTAAATTGTGACCGAACCCATAGGGCTGCCTACGTATCCCCTCTTAAACGGGAATCAGTTCAGGCGTAATTCACTTCACAACATTGAGAAAAGCATAAAAGTTACACATAGTAACGCTTGACTGCATCTGAGTTGATCGGTTTTGGCCAGATCTCTCCATCCATTTCTGCAAGTATAAGTGCCCCTCCTGTCAGCACTCGATGAACCATGTACGGGCCTTTCCAGTTGGGAGAGAATTTCCCTTTGGCTTCGTCTTGATGAGGAAATATTTTCTTCAACACCAGCTGCCCTGGTGTGAATCGTCTCGGCTTAACTTTCTTGTTGAAGGATCTGGTCATTCTGTTTTGGTATAGATGACCATGACAAACCGCGTTCATTATTTTCCCATCTATTAGGGCCAATTGTTCATAACGGCTTTGTACCCACTCTGCATCGCTGAGCTCGGTTTCTTGTATGATTCTCAGAGATGGAACTTCGACTTCAGCAGGAATGACGGCTTCCGTACCATAAACCAACATATAAGGAGTTGCCCCGGTTGATGTGCGAACTGTGGTGCGGTATCCCAATAAGGCGAATGACAGCTTCTCATGCCATTGCTTGTGCTTTTCTATCATCTTTCTCAATATCTTCTTGATGTTATTATTGGCAGCCTCAACGGCTCCGTTCATCTGAGGTCTATATGCTGTGGAATTCTTGTGTTTGATCTTGAAGGTTTCACACACGGCTTTCATCAGGTCATTATTTAGATTGGAACCATTGTCGGTGATGATTGACTCTGGAACTCCGAATCGACAAACAATGCGGTCGTGGACGAAATTTGCCACCACTTTTTTAGTAACTGCTTTGTAGGAGGCTGCTTCGACCCATTTGGTAAAGTAATCAATGGCGACCAGAATAAACCTGTGTCCGTTGGAGGCGGCATGCTCGATTGGTCCAATAACATCCATGCCCCAGGCGGCAAATGGCCACGGTGAACTTGTTGCATTAAGCTCACTTGGAGGTACCGTTATCATATCCCTATGTATCTGGCATCGGTGGCATTTTTGGACATACTGGATGCAGTCCGTTTCCATGGGCATCCAAAAATAACCAGCCCGCAGTATCTTCTTTGCTAATACAAACCCATTCATATGTGGGCCGTAGGTCCCAGCGTGAATTTCCTCCGATAATTTTGATGCTTCCTTTGCGTCAACACACCTTAATAGCCCCAAATAGGGAGTCCTCTTATACAGGATTCCTCTGCAGTGAAAGAAATTGTTGGATAATCTCCGAAGTGTGCGTTTCTGAGTGGTATTTGCAAGCTATGGGTATTCTCTTTTTGCAAAGTACTCCTTGATATCATGAAACCAGGGATTTCCGTCTGCTTCTTCTTCGACATGGCCATAGTAAGCGGGCTGATTGTAGATTTTCACTGGAATAGGATCAATGAAATTCTTATCTAGATGCTAGATCATGGATGACGGAGTAGCCAAAGCATCGGCGAACTCATTCTGGATTCTGGGGCCATGCCAAAATTCTACCTTTGTGAATCTCTTTCTCAGTTCCTGCACATGATGTAGATATGGAAATATTTTGGAATTCTTGTTCACCCATTCTCCCTGTACCTGGTGTACCAATAAGTCTGAGTCACCAATCACTAACAACTCTTGGACGTTCATGTCGATGGCCATGTTGAGCCCTAAGATGCAGGCCGCATATTCAGCCATGTTGTTGGTGCAGGGAAATCTGAGTTTTGCGGATACCGGATAATGCTGACCAGTTTCTGATATTAGGACTGCCCCAATACCGACCCCTTTAAAGTTTGCTGCTCCATCAAAGAACATCCTCCAACCGTCGTAGGATTATGCAATGTCTTCTCCTAGGAATGATACCTCTTCATCGGGAAAATACGTTTTCAGTGGTTCGTATTTTCCATCCACAGGATTCTCAGCAAGATGGTCTTCTAGTTCATGTCCTTTGACAGCCTTTTGAGTTATGTAAATAATGCCGAACTCGCTCAGTAGTATTTTCCACTTGGCTAGCTTGCCAGTGGGCATGGGCTTCTGAAAGATGTACTTTAGTGGATCCATCCTTGATATGAGGTATGTTGTGTAGGCACAGAAGTAGTGCCTTAGCTTCTGTGCGACCCAAGTTAGAGCACAGCAAGTGCGTTCTAATAGGGAGTACCGGGCCTCATACGGAGTGAACTTCTTGTTGAGGTAGTAAATTTCTTGCTCCTTTCTTCCTGTCTCGTCATATTTCCCAAGAACGCAACCGAAAGCTCCATCCAACACAGCAAGGTAGAGTAGCAAAGGTCTACCTGGCTCGGGTGGTATCAGGACCGGCGATGTTGACAAATAATCCTTGATTCTGTCAAAAGACTTTTGACAATCCTCGGTCCACTTATTTGCGGCATCCTTCTTTAGCATCTTGAAGATCGGTTCACAAATAACTGTAGATTGTGCTATGAATCGGCTGATGTAATTAAGTCTCCCCAGGAAACTCATAACATCCTTCTTGTTCTTTGGCGGTGGCAATTCCTGATTGGATTTTACCTTGGATGGATCCAATTCTATTCCCCGGCGGCTTACAATGAACCCCAACAATTTCCCAGCAGGAACCCCGAATGCACACTTCCCAGGGTTCAGTTTCAGATTGTATTTTCTTAACCCGTTGAAGAATTTTCTCAAATCTTCCCTGTGATCAGCAACTTTCTTTTATTTGATAATGACGTCGTCCACATACACCTCAATCTCTTTGTGAATCATGTCATGGAATATAGTAGTCATAGCCCTCGTGTAGGTGGCCCCTGCATTCTTCAGGCCGAATGACATCATCTTGTAACAATATACTCCCCATGGAGTGATGAACGCCGTTTTCTCAGAATTTTCTTTGTCCATCAAAATTTGATGATATCCAGCGAAACAATCTACAAAGGACTGCAGCTCATGCTTGGCACAGTTATCAATTAGGATGTGTATATTCGGCAAGGGGAAGTCGTCTTTCGGACTGGCCCGGTTGAGATCCCGGTAGTCGATGCAGACTCTGACCTTCCCGTCCTTCTTTGGCACAGGTACAATGTTAGCTAACCATGTCGGATATTCGACCACCCGGAGAACCCTGGCGTTGATCTGCTTGGTGACCTCTTCTTTGATTTTCAAACTCATGTCTAGTTTGAATTTTTTGAGCTTTTGTTTTACTGGTGGACACATTGGATTGGTTGACAGTTTGTGAGCCACAATAGATGTACTTAGACCAGTCATGTCATCATACGACCAGGCGAATATGTCCTCATATTCCCTTAGAAACTCTGTATACTCTTTCTTTTATGACGGTGCCAAATGAATACTGATCCGTGTTTCTTTGACGTTCTCTGAATTCCCCAGATTGATAACTTCAGTCTCGTCCAGGTTGGACTTAGGTCTGTTCTCGAAGTTCTCAATTTCCTTGACAATCTCGTCGGGTATATCATCTTCCTCTGAATCAATGTCCGTTTGCTGCGTTGTCTCATTGCACGTCACAGTCATCGGTTCATCAAGATAAGTAATAGTAATGATGTATAGATAAAGTAATGGGAGAAAACAATAGCAAATAAATATGAGATTCATAAGGAAATTGGAAATGCTTTGATAAAATGAATAATTATTTTGAACATTGGAGCTCTTATTAGAGTAGTTGAAAATGCAGAAAAGGAAAGAAATTTATTTAATAAGCAGTAAATAGTGCTTGTTCATTAGCCTTGCTACCCCGAGGCTCGGCGTGCTTTGGTCGTACGGATGGACCAATTTTTGAGACGAGCTCCTCTGCTCACTGCCTGTATGGAAGGGCTCTCCTCCCCCTCCTCTAGAATAACACAAAAACTAGGAGGAGGAGAGGGTAGAGGGCCTCTGGATCTTGTGCGATAAGCTGATGATGCCAGAGTGCACGAACTAACCTTTGGGGAGGGGAATAATAAATAAAGAAAAACAAAACAAAAGTAAGGAAGTCAGTGAGGATTATAAAGAATATTGCGGTAATTTAAACACGTAATGCGAAAATGTAAAACGCATCCTAAGTTGGGGAACCTCTTTGTGCCCGAGGTAGGCCTAGCGACAAATTAATTTGGAGAACTTGAAATGCTAAATGCCTCATTTTATTGATGTAAAAATGGACGAATCCAAAAACAATACAAAAACAATAAGCAAGAAATAAAATCACTAATGGCCATCGGCCTTATTACATTGGTAAAGCGGAAAAGAAAATCCTATCTAATTGGGTCCCAGAAGGACCTTCTCCAAGCTTGTCCCTCTTGGCATATTTTTGGATCATGCTGAGTCTGCGGACTTCGTGCCTCGTTTCCTGCGAACAAACAAGGTTAGTCCCTTACCCCCGCCAGACTCGACTATTTAACATCAATAATTAGCAAAGAGAATTTAGTTCCCCAAATAAATGCCAGAATGTGAATGTGTCCATTTGGGTTCCAGGGAAACCCATTGGACTTTGGACAAGGCTATCTTAAAGGCTATTGTGCGGACAACACATTAGCCGGCTAGGTTTGGCCATGACGCATGCAACATTACAATAGAGTAAGGTTTCTATGGGGTTTTATACTGGTACCCTTGAGCGGACAACTCAAGGGGGAAGGCACGGAACTATAGGATTTTTGTTTGGAACGAGTGGAATATGAATGCGCAACATGATATGCAATAAATAACATTTAAACAAATAGGCATGTATTTTCACGTTGAGGAAAGCGGTAAAGAAATGAAATACAACAGTTACAATGAAAAGCGGTTTACAAAGAAAACATGAAGATATGTCAAATTCGTTCAGGTGAAATAAATACTTGCAAAAAATTAAACAGTTAACAACATATAGCGGGGAATAGGAAAAGGTGTAAGCATTTAAATAAAAATTAAAGGTCCAAATTCACAAAGCAACTTGTAATGGTAAAAGCCTGAAAACTCCCCAGCAAAGTCGCCATGCTGTCGCGCCCCCCTTCTTCCTCGCACGGGTTAGGTACACGGATATCGGGTTTCATGACATTTTGGACAACTCCTTAAAGAAAATCGTTTAAGGAAGAGCCTCCACCTAACTATTTTATGGTGCGTTAGGGCACCTAGAATAATTAACTCATAAACTAGTTCGCATTACCAGAGATTGGTTAAGGTCTTGAAATTATCCCAAGGGGAAGGTATTAGGCACCCCTCGAGATCCACAACTGTGGGTCCCAACCAAGTAATTTTGTGAATTTGGACAGTAAACAAGCAAGGCTCACGTAAGAGGGGATTTCAAGTAAATACTGAAATTATTAAAAGAAATTTAAAGAATAGCGAAGTAAAATCATTTGAATGAAAATGTCCTAGGTTTTAAAGTAACATGGATCACATCAATGCAATACCCGATATGTCACGCCTCGAAGAGGGGCTACACGTGGTATTAGCGCACCGATTATCATATCCATATTCTACCCTTTCCACCCCGCTAAGGTATTTAAAACGCATGTGTTGGTCACGAAGCTTATTGCGTGCTATTACCCGTCCTGTCCTATCAGTCCTGGAAGGTGTTTAGGACTACTAATCCTATAAGGGAAGTACTAGGCTGAACCCCTAGGTTTAAAGGGTAAACTCTAAGCGACATACAATAACAATTAGGACTACATATAGAGGAAGAATACATGAGAAAATATGGGCTCATAAGTCTCTCCATAGGTTGTACACATAAATAGCACGACTCAAGCACATAAAGGAGTCTCGAGTTTTAGAACCTAAGGCAGGATTTTAAGTGAGAATACAATATTAATGCAGCAGGATTAATGAGTTGCAGAAGAAGTATATGACCAATTTTAGACCACTGTAGTTAGCAAGCAATGTGCAAAGAGTTTCTGGTTTATATTGGCTCCTAGAATTTTCCTAGGCGTCTGAATGTACTTTTTTAGGCTTAGCTCTAGTGAACATGTGATTATGCGAGTATGGTGGATGCAAGTCCTATAGGCATGGTATCTAAAAACGCAGGCATAATGTAGGCAAACCTAAACATGCTTTCCTGAATACACAAACATTTGCAGAAATCAAAAATCATTATTTTAACATATTTTACTTATTAACCAAAACATACAGAAACATGATTTCAGTTGTTGATCGTATCACGTGAATTCTAGATGTTCTTAGAGGTATGCTTAGTACAATATTTAAATATAGGCATGCTGAGAGTAAATTCCTAAGATAACATGATATCTAATGCAAATATTGATAATTGGTTATTATTACGAACCTAGAACAAGATTTCTATATGCAATAGTCATATATATGCAGAGGCTCTGTTATCAACTATTTTTTATACTTATTTAACTAGGACAGGATTTCTAAGCGAGGCAGTAATTGTAACAGCCTTTTACTGGTAGTTAACATGATTTGCTAAATGTTCATGAGTGTGATGAGATGCTGAAGTAAAGAAACCTAAAACATGATTTACTAATGCATGGAAAATATGTCCTAAACATGATTTCTATTGCGCACATAGGTGAAGTAAATCCTAAACAGGGGTTACCCAGATTTATACTAAACATGCATAATCCCACCCTTTTCACTATCCAACCCCGGAGTTAGTTTACAAATAATTATTACAGACCAGCATAGCATGAATTACACGAGTGAATAAGAAAATCAAGAAGCTATACTATAGAGAGCCTAACAGTAGGCCCAAGTACCAGATCCACTTGCCATATGCCATGGTCTTCAACCCAAGTATGTCATAGTCTCTAAGGACCTCAGAAGATCCTGGACAATGCTTCACACCCAGGTACCCTAGCCAAGGATGAGTAAGTGCAGTGTAGAGTGCCAGCCTTGTGTGTCAAAGTTCAATGGGTACTCAAGGTCCCCAAGGCAATGCTCACACGAAGTAGGCAGAACCTAGAGTCTAAAAGTAGTGGGAAGTGCTTGGAGTTTTAAAAGAGAATTTTTGAGTTTGAAAAGAATAGTCTGAAACAACAGTACTTTGAAAATAACTTTAGAAAAATTAATAAATGATTTTGTGAGAAAAACAGTTTATCAGAGAGGGAAGCAATACAATCACAACTAGTACAGGGAACTCATGAAAGAGCACACACAGCATGGGCAAGGAGTTGGGGACAAATGACTTTGATATCATCATTAGATCCAAGTTACAGGTTCTCATGGTTATCACATAGTAGTCATATAGTTGACACACAATTGTCACAAAATATCATAGATTAATAGAGGCAAGATTGCATAGCATTCAAGTGTTAATAGAGGCAAGTTCATAACATAGGGAGTTAAACATGAATGAAAGCATGTAACATTAGTCAAGTCAAGGTAAGAAACATTGACCTATAAACAAATGAGCATGCTAGAGTCACAGAATGAACAGGAGGCATATCGGACTAAGGGAAAGAGATGTATAGTAGTATGCAGACACAATTACAGGGAAACATATGGAAGCAGGATACATATTCAGACTTAACAAAAGGGAAAAACATGATGAGGTTAAGATAATTACATGGTAGGCAGTAGAACCACAAGATAAAGCACAAAAGGAACGATACGTAGATAAACAAGAACTAAAGCATATTGTATGGAGATACTATAAAACTAACTTAGAGACATACCAGTCGAGTGATAGAGAATAGCAAAGTGCAAGAGATAGCACAGCAGCAGCAGTATGCAGAACAAAGAGAGAAAGAGTGGGACAATAGTGTGCAGAATGAGAGAGCAACAACAGTATGCAGAAGCACAAGAGCAATAGAGATTACTCAGTTTTGGCTGTCAGCCGACTGAGTAGTCAACAATAGATGCAAAGAACAAGAAGGGATATGTATGAAAGCACATAAAGGTTCAGAGCAAATTAGTGTGTGTGTGTGTGTGTTTTGTGTATGTCAGTGAGTAGTTGGTGAATATCAGTGCATTTTTCATATGAATCTCAGTGTGTTTGCAAAGAGGGAAAGCAACTCTTTATATAGTTTGAAAAACGAGTAGTGCATAGGAAAATTATGGCAATAACAATCAATCAATACCAATCAAGACAAATGGACTCCTTTAATTAAGGAGTCTAGTTTAAACGGTCAGTCAAGGTAAAATAAGGATAATAAATCAGTCTAATTAAGGATGATTTTGTTAAATTAGGGCAAATAAAACACATAGTGCATAAATAAATCCAAGTACATAGTGTTTAATTAAGGCAAGTGGAACTAACCATGTATTTATAAAGTAAAAATAGGGCATCAACTTGAAAATCAATTGAGAGGGTCTCGGATTCAATTGCAATCACAGGGAATCCAAGATACTTAAGGAAAGCAATCACATGAATATGGAAAGAATTCAAAATTAGTACAGAATTACAGAGGGAATACACAAGATCATGTATTTAAGGAAAACATCACAAGCATGGGATTTTTACACAAAAAGGATCAATACAAATCAACAAGTAAACAGCCAGTAGGGTAAAGGTCAGAGTTTTCAAACATTTAAGTAGCAGTCACTGATTACCACAAAGATATACTCATTGAAAAACAGAAAATTAGAGGTCACATCAATGAATTAAAGCAAGAGTCACAAAGAACACACGAATACACATAGTCAAATAATAAATGTCAACCTAGAAGACTAGGGTTTCAGCAATAACAGTTCAAACAACAAGAAATCACGAGATACTCGTTTAAACACTGTAGAGATAGCTAAAAATCGAAAGAAGAACTGTTTTTTTTTGAAAACAGGGTCAAGAAACCCTAGTTTCTAAAGTTGTTAGAAAACGAAATTTCCCGAAGAAAAACATAGAGAAGCTTCATGATATTGTAAATATAGAACAGATCTTAAAAGAAAAATCTAAGATATAGAAGATTAGAGTTTCATGGAACCCAGAAAGAGGGAAAACCTCGTAGATGGCACCGATTTAGGCCGGAGAGACTGTAACACTTACTCAAACGGCCGGGGAAAGGCCGGAAAGTGGCAAGAGGCCCAAAAGAGGTGAGTGAACCGCTCCAGGTTCGTCTGAAGAACTCAAGATATCACTGAGTAGGTGAGAGACATGTAGATGGCCAGGAGATGATAGAGAATCAAGGTTCCGGTGAGAATCCACTAGAGAAGACGACCAGAACCCCATCGGAGAAGATGAAGTCCAAGAGACTTCTAGAGAGTTGTAGAGATGAGAGATGAAGCGTCTCGAAGAGAAATGAGACCGGGGGAAGGGGGTTAGGTGAGAGATATTTTAGGAAGATTTGATATGGACCATTGATCAAATTGAGATATTTTAGGAAGATTTGATATGGAACATTGATCAGATTTGATCAACGGTCAAGATCTAGTCTTAGGTGGGCCGGGTGTGAATTGGTTTGGGCTGGGTAGGAGTAAAAATCTGATGGGTTGGGGTTTGGATGTGGCTAGGATTTAAATAGGAATAGGCTAGATGTTAAATACCCAATTTGAATAGGATAATTAATTAATTAAAATAGCTAACAATTGTATAAAAATGAAATTAAGTTTAAATAGGTAAAATTACAGTAATTAACTAATATTAAGTGTAAAAATGCATAAGTTTCGAATTAAAATAATACAAAATGTCCAATCGGGCTACAATTGTAAAATTGTTGTAATTGAAATTAAATATGACCCAATTGGCTACTTTGTGAAATAATTGAATTTCACTGGATAAAAAAATGATTATAAATAACATACTGAGTTGAGAAATATTTTTGAAATTATTTATAGCATAATTTATGAGTTATTTAAATATGAAATGTTAAATAAACAAGAAAATGATTTAATAAAAATATGGAAAAATAGGGAAAAATACTCATTGTCACAAAGAGTAATTTAGAAAGCTTGTATGCAAGTTTGAAAATAATTTGAGAAAAAATTGGGTATAAACAGTGGTGACACGTTTTCATTCAGGACTTGAATACCCCGGCCGTCAGCGGCCTCTATTTGTTCAACCATATTTTCCTTCCTGATACCGCTGGATTCTGCCATCTTACTCTTGCCTTTGTTTCTGCCTTTAGGAGGACTAGGAGGAGGAGTAGGTGGAGGGCCCTTGGATCTTGTGCGATAGACCGATGATGCCTGAATGCACGAACTAACCTTTGGGGAGGGGAATAATAAAAGAAAAGGAAACAAAAACAAAAAGGTAGCCAAGTCAGTGAGGAAAAAACATATTGCAGTATTTAAACACATAATGCAGGAATGTAGAGCGTGTCCTAATTTGGGAACCTCTTTGTGCCCGAGGTAGGCCTGGCGACAAGTTGATTTGGAGAACTTAGAATGCTAAATGCCTCATTTTATTGATAAGAAAATAGACAAATCCCAAGACGACACTAAATAAACGAAAAATAAAAGTCACTAATGGCCATTGACCTCATTACATTGACAGAGAAAACATAAAGACATTCCTATCTATTTGGTCCCAGAAGGACCTTCCCCAGACTCGACATTCCTGCTTCCCTCGAACATCTTTCCCAGCTCGCGAAGTCCCAGCAACAGGTATGTTCTGGCTAGATACCCTTCTTCAGTTCCCTCAGCCCTTTGGCAGTCTTCGACCCTTTTGATGAATTTCTCCTCCATCTCGACTATACCGCGTTCCAAGTATCCCAACCTCTTATTGGTACTTATAGCCATGTCTTTCCACACCTCAATCAGCTCCTTGTTAGATTCATGTATTTTGTGGTGGTCATCCTCACATTCACGGATCCTTTTGCGCAACTGGTTGAACTTGACTTGCGCTTCAGCCCTTTCATCTATAACCCTGTGGCCTTGGACGTACCCTGGCTTGCTCTGACCACTCAGATCCTCTTCTAACCAACCAAGATAGAAAGGGGTACAACCGACACGATACCTGTCTAGCTCGATGGTGTATTTCTCAAGTATAATCTTGCAGTGCCATAGGTGCTGAGTTTGGCACTTGTGAGGACTGTCATCATTTTGAAAGTCTGCTCGAAGATGGCTCATTTTCTCGACCCTTGGTACGACTTGCTTCCTTCCTGCTTGCCTCATAACTCGGAAAGGTACGTAAGGGTATGTCGTCTTAAACCAATCAGTATCAGAAACGATGCATCTCGAGATTGAATGACGATCTCTCTATCGGAAACCACTCAAACATCCATTGGACCTGTTCTTCGGTCAAGTTACCAAAGAGTTCAACCCATCCTTCGACATTCTCAGGCTGAGCAAACATGTCGGGGATATAGTTCATTCGCTTCGGGTGATGGAAAGCGATGCGATCATCCCAAATTCTTCGATGAATGTCTTGTCGGTATTCGCCTCTTTGGAGATGCTCCATGAGCCAGAGCTAAAGTAATAAATTGCAACCTTCGAAATGTTTTGCTCCTCGTTGACATATTTCCAAGGCTCGATATATGCCTGCAATGATCATGGGCACGATGCTGAAGTCTTGCCCATCAATACCTTCCATTAATGTCTTAGTTACCATGTCCAGTTTGGTATGGATTCTCTCCTTCTTCATCGGGAACACGATCAACCCCAAAAAGCAAACCATGAAGACGAACACTCGACGATGGATATGTCCCAGGGAGGTGATAGCAGACTTGTCATGGTAGGTAAAGTATGATTTGCTGTGGCCATACCTTTCGTACAAATAGTCAAAAGGAATGTATGACTCCTTCAAGCATACCAGTTCTGCATTTTTCTTCAAACCCATCATTTTAAGGAAACCTTTGTCCGTGCGGTTCTCAGGAATTATCAACCCCGGAGTTTCCCACACTAGGTTAGCCAGTCCTCCTACCTCTTCTATCAAAGGTGTCATTTCAATATTCCCAAAGCGGAACACGGACCTCTTGCAATCCCAAAACAAAGTAGCAGCCTCTATTATCATTTTGTTAGGCCGGATTTCCAGGAGAGATGGCAGGTTGCCCAGGTGTTTTTTGACGATAGCTTTATCGCTAGAATGTAGGTCCTCCCACCAACTCAATAGTCTTGGGTGGATATTGGAGACCATGCCGAATCTGGGGACTTCATGCCTCATGTTTCTGCAAGGAAAATAAGGTTAGGCCCTTACCCCTACCAGACTTGACTATTTAATATCAGTAATTAGCATAAATCATTCAGTTCTCCAAATAAATGCACAGAACGTGATGATGTCCATTTGGGTTTAGGGAAACCTGGTGAGATTTTGGATAAGGCTATCTTAAAGCTATCATGCGGACGACACTTTAGTTTGACTAGGTTTGACCATGATGCATGCAACAATACAACAGAGTAAGGTTTCTATGGGGTTTTAGATTGGTACCCTTGAGCGGACAACTCAAGGGGGAAGGCACAGAACCGTTGACTGCACCGCTGATCGACTAGTTTTAACGCAAATAAGCCTCTCCGAATTTAGGGGGATAATAATACAGGAAGAGCGCAACCACTTATCAAGCGTTGCTATAGTATTTGTTTGGCACGAGTGGAGTATGAATGTTGAGAATGATTATGCAATAATAAGCATTAAAATAGATTGTCATGTATTTGCACATTAAGGAGAGCGGTAAATGCAACAGTTATGATTTAAAGCAGTTACAAAGGAAAACAAAGAGACATGTCAGTTTCGTTTTGTGAAATAAATACTTGAAAGAAACAACTAATAAAGGGTGCAACTATTTAAACAAATAAAGGCACAAATTCACGAAACAATTTGAAATGGTAAAAGCCTATAATCCCCAACAAAGTCGCCATGCTGTTGCGCCCCCTTTTTCCCCTCGCGGAGAGAACCGGGTGCAGCGCATTTGGGTGGAGGCAACTCTTTCCTTTTGGGAAAGGGAGTTTGAATATTTGGAGAGTCGCCACCTAACGATATTAACGGTGCGTTAGGGCACCTAAGGGGTTCAATTATGACTACGTTACTAACCAGAGATTGGGGAAGGGATTGAAATTATCCCAAGGGGAAAGTGTTAGGCACCCCTCAGGATCCACAAGTGTGGTTCCCGGCCAAATGGTTTCGTGAATTTGTACAGTTAGCAAATAACAAGTAAAGGGCTCAAGTAAGAGGGGATTTCAAATATATTAAGCAAGCAAGTGTTAAAATTATCAAGTTTTTGAAAAGAATTATAATGTAACATATTGAGGGAAAGGTATTCCTAGGTTTAAAATAATACGGATCACATCAATGCAATACTCGATAGACAGTCCTCGAAGAGGGGCTACACGTGATATTAGCGCATCAGTCATCATATCCATATTCTACCCTTTCCCACCTCGTGAAGGTAATTAAAGCGCGTGTTAGTCACGAACTCTATTGCGTGCTATTACCCCTCCCATCCTACTATCCTAAAAGGGAGGTACTAGGATGACCCTCAGGTTTAAAGGTAAAGATTCTAAAGCGACAAACAAGAACACTTAGGACTGCAATGAATGGGAAGCACATAGGAGCATATACGAGGCCCAAGTTCACATCCCCAGATTATGCATATAATTAGCACGACTCAAACACATGTAAGGGAGGTATTAATTTGAGAATCCTAGAGCATGATATCTAGGTGAGTCCAGAATGCAATAGAGAAGTAGATTTGTTGCATAATTCAGAGAGGGAATCCTAATCAGTTTTTGCCTACTAATTTTTAAACCCGTTGATAGTTAAGCAACACATATAAAGAAGTATATTTCCAGTTTTAAAAAATTTAGCACCTAAGGCTTTCCTAGGCGTGAGATAACGTATCCGTTATTAGAATTACTTAGAGGAAACTGTTTGAGTTTCATTACTAAACATGATGTTCTAGATGTTCAGATTTCAGGAATATTACCAACTGGGTTAGTCTGTTTTTATCAGTAATCAAGCTAGAGATGCCTAAGCGGATATGTATGCAATCCTAAAGGCATGATATCTAATGCACAAAAAATGCAGAGTGATGTACATGCATGACCTAAACATGATATTGTAAATGCATAAATATTTTAATTAGAAGATGTGAAAGTGACCTATTTATTAGCGTTGTATCTATCCTAAGACAGGATATCTAAGTGTACATGTCAGTGCATAGCGTAACGTAACGTACTAGTTATTAACATGTTTTAACGCAGGATTTTCTAAGTGATATAAGGATGAACATGCTGAAATAGTGTGCATGGGACCTAAGGAACAGAATTTCTAATGCATGGATGTGAACCTACACATGATCTCTATTGCGCAGATAAGAAATAAAAGCCTATACATGATTTCTACCCTTGTAATAACTAAGCATGCATAGTTACCCCTCCCATTTCACTCTCCATCCCCCATGAGTTGTTTACAAATTATTACAGGCCAGGAATTATGAATTACATAACCAAAGAGAAAATAAGAAGTTATTATATATGGAGCCTTCACTTAGGCCCAAATCCTCCAAACCTCATTGCCATATGGTGTTGTAAAGCCTTTTCACAGTCCGGGTATGTCAAAGTTCCCTAAGGATCTCAAGGGCTCCCGGGAAATGCTCACACCCAGAGTTGGTAACCAAGAGTGGAACATGTGCAGTGTGGAAATACCAGCTCTTGTGTGTCAAAGTTCAGAGGGAGATCAAGGGTCCCAAAGCAATGCTCACACAAGAAGGGCAGAACCTAATGCCTAAGAATATAGTGAAAGTGCTCATAGTGTTGGGGAGTTTGAGTAAGAATAGTTTTAAAACAATTTTGAGAAAAGAGAGGTTTAGTGAAAATAGCCGGAAAAGGGTAAGGCAATAGCACAACCACCATGTTCAAACATCACACACAGAACAATAATAGGAACTAAGACAAGTTCAGCAACCACAAGCAGGGAGATGAGGGATTGGGGGACAAGTATGAAGCACATAGGAACAGGCTTGCAAACAAGTAGACCTTAGAAAAAGAATATTACAAGACTTAGACTGTCATAGCATAATCCTGCACAAGGATTCATGTCAGAATTGAAATAACATCAGGTTGAGGGGTGTTAGAGTACATACTATGTTTAGAACTACATGTTTATCATGTATTGGGGTGAGAGGATAGGGAAGAAGCTTTAATGGAACATATAGACATGATGAACTAGAGAATAACCATATAGACAATTTAATAAATAAGCATGCTAATTGCAGGGTAAGCAATAAAACCATAAGTAGACACATGACAGGAATAAAAGGAACTGTAACACAAACTGGAGCATGTTGTTTTGGAAACCTTAAAGTTAAACTGAGAACATACCAGTTAGATGATGAAGTAAATGCAGAGTAAGGAGCAGTAGTGTGCAAAGAAGAAGAGCAACAATGTATGGAACAATGTATACCAATAGGGTAATAGTGCAAACAGGGCAGTGATACAACAGAGCAAGTAGAGTAGTAGTGTTACTCAATCTTGGCTTTTAGCCGACTGAGTAGCAAGTAAATAACAAGAGAGAAAGAAAAGTTCAAAGCAGAGCGTGTTTGTGTGTGAGAGGGAGAGCTTGAACTGTACCTTGTCTAAAGAAAGAGTGAAGTATTTATAGCTTTTCAAAACGGGTAGAAAATAAGGTAACAAGTACTGATTAATCAATCAATGGAAATCATATTCAATTATAATCAATCACAGACCTGGACTCCCTTTAATTAGGGAGTCCTAGTTCAAACGGTCATACTTGATGTCACATAAGGAAAAAATCAATCATGAACTAGCTGTTACTATAATAAGATTAGTAAAGCACATAGCATGTGACAAAAGCCAAATACATAGTTTTCACATAAGGAAAATATGTACTAATTATTTGACAGCATGTTGAAGCACACAAACAAGGTAAGATACAATTTAAATTTTAAGAAATCAGTCACAAGAATCACGGATGAGACTAAAATCATAGGGGATAAGTTCTAACTAAGGAAAACATCTCACAAATAAGGAAACGATTTGAAGAATCAGTACAGAATTACAAGGAGAATACACAAAGTCATATATTCCAGGAAAATATCACAAATCGGAGGGAGATACATTAAATCAGTAAAGAATCTTATGTAAATAGTCAATAAACAACTAATCAGACTTATTTAATGATAAATAACACATATTGAACAAAAAATTAAGGAAACCCTAAGCAAGTAGTTAGAGGAACATTAGAGAATCAGAACCCTAATAACAAATTAGAGCAAGGAGCACAAGAATACATAGAGCATGCATGAAAGCACCGGATATTCATGAGAAACATATACAAACACGGATTAATCGAACCTATTGTCAGAGACAACCTAAAAATTAGGGCTTCTAGCATAATAAGTCAAGTAGCAAAAAAAGCATAAGAGAGTCGTTCAAACATAGTAGAAAGTACTTAAAAATCAGAAGAAGAATCGTTCTTCTTGAGAAAGGTGTTAAGAAACCCTAGCTTGAAGAAGAAAAGTCATATTTAAGGAAAACTCGGAGAATATTTGGAAAAAACAACGAAATAGCTTGAAATATACACAAATCTATCATAGATCTAAAAGAATCATTTTTAAAGCATTTAGGGTTTCAAAGAGAACCAGAGAGATAAGAAAAACTTCAAATGTCGCTGGTTTAAGCCCAAAAAGTCACAGACCTTGCTTGAACAACCGGAGATGGCAGGAGATGGCCGGAGGATGACGAGCACAGGCCCAAGGGGTAGGAGGATTAACCCAGGTCTCTTGAAGACCTTAGATATGACAAACATCGGCGTGAGGGAACCACATGAGGCAGGAGGATGGTGAGAGCTTCATGATCTCCGGCGAAGAGACGGCCGGAGAAGGCGAAGAGGTTCATCGGAGCCCAAAGAGACAGGAAGTCTCTAGAAGAGACTTAGAGAGATAGAGAGAGAGTAGAGAGATGAGGGACCGGTGAGAATGAGAGGGGTTGGGGGGGGGGGGTAGTCTAAGTTAATTAAGGCAATAGTGATCTGGGCCGTTGATTTAATTTGATCAACGACTCAGATTGGTTCGGGGTTGGGCTGGGTAGGAAATTGGTTTGGGCTGGGTAGGCAATTGGGTTAAAGGGTCCGGGTAAATTGGGTTGAAAATCAAAATTAAAAGTGGCTAGATTTTAAATACCCATAAAAATAGGTAAATAATTAATAACATAGCTAATAATTATATAAAAAATGAAATTAATGCTAGGTAAACACAATTTAAGGTAATTAACTAATATTAATATATAAAAATGACTAATTATAGAATTAAAAATAGCATAAATGCATAATTGGGCCATAGTTGTAAAATTTGTGTAGTTATAGCTAAATAGTGTCAAATTGATTAATTTGTGAAATAATTAAATCCTAATAGGATTAAAAATGATATATTGAGCTGGGAAGCATTTTGAAATTATTTATAATACAATTTATGAATAATTATTGAATATAAAATACTAGTAAATTGATAGAAATATAAAAAATTGTGGAAAAAATACCATTCCTTATGAAAAGTGATTTTGAAGGTAATATGCAAGTGTGAAAATAATTTTGAGGAACAATTGGGTATCAACAGCCGCCCCTCTTTACCTGGGAAGGATGAAAGAGTTGTCGAGTAAAGATATGATGGCCAATTTTGACCGAGTGGAAATAATTTGAAAGATTTAGGCCGCATCCTGGTTTCTGAGCTGCCTACATATCCCTGGTTTTACACGAATCATGCCGTATGTAGTTCAGGAGCCACTGACAAAGTATACCAGTTGAACCAGGTCCATCAAGGCAAACATACTTGAATAGTCCCTTTGGCACAAGAATCGTCTATGTACAGGAGAT
Source organism: Nicotiana undulata (assembly GCA_005239495.1). Taxonomy (NCBI): domain Eukaryota; kingdom Viridiplantae; phylum Streptophyta; class Magnoliopsida; order Solanales; family Solanaceae; genus Nicotiana; species Nicotiana undulata. The sequence goes on from ML255138.1 coordinate 68,652, forward strand.
AAATGTGATTGTGAATTATCCATGAACCAAGCGACTGTCTCCTAATGCGAAAATGTTGCAAATTGATAAGAGGTTAGAGTTCTAGTTCAGCAAGGACAGAAATAATCGAGGAAGTTGAGATAAACACAAACTCTTCCACCAAGGAAGAGTTGCATTAGAACTAAACAAGAACATCTCAACTACTGGCGCTATATAATGTTGAAGCATTCCTATTGAAGAATTGATCTCACGAAGGCAGAAGTGAAACAAGAATTGAAAGCAAAATTCCCAGAGCTACTTTGCAAGCAGAATCCTTGTGCGACACAAAGGCTACTGACGAGCTAGAAGAACCAGTTCCATCTGTTTGTCTTTCGAGTCTAGGTGGTTGTAGTAGGTGATTTAATATTGTATCTTTCAGCTTTCTTAGAAGCAATTAGCTAGAGTCTAGATTGATACAAAGGGATTATAGTTAGTCCTCGGTTTACAAAAGAGTTTATTTTGTAAATGTTGTTTGGCTCAGAGTTGTAGTGAAGAGTTTGGGAAAATCCTACTGAGGAGTAGGTCGTTGTTTTTTCACCTTTTGAGCCAGGTGTTTTCCACGTAAACATCTCTGTGTTTTTACTTTACTGTATTTATTATTCCGCACCACTAGTAGTTGGAACACCGAGAAGAACCAGGTTCTTCTAGTAAGATAACACTCGAAAAATTGGACACTACACAAATCACCCCCCTCTTGTGTGGTATTGAAGTATAAAACATCAAAAAGGAGAGGGCTCAAGAGCATAGCAATTACTGAAGTCGGGGCCGGAACTCGACGAACAAAAAGACGTCATCAAAGTCCCCGATGTCGTGGAGGCCACAAGGTCAACAGTAGAAGACCTCGATCCCGTCCAACTGGATAGCAGTGACCACAACAAAAAGTCTTACATCGACCACAAGCTCTCAGAACCAGGTAAATTTCATAAATTTTTAATTGACAACGCCGATCTGTTTGCTTTCTCCCATGCAGATATGCCAGGTATCCGGACAGACATTGATACACACAAGCTGAACGTCGACACACCCTACCCGTCGGTACGAAAAATAGAAGAAATTTCAATGCCGCAATCAACGAGGCCATCCGTGAAGAGGTGGAAATATTTCTCGTCAACGGTTCCATCCGAGAGTCAAAGTACCCCCAATGGGTCGCCAACATGGTCATGGTGAAAAATAAAAATGGGAAATGGCACATGTGCGTGGATTTCGTGAACCTAAACAAAGCCTTCCCGTAAGACTCCTTTCCGTTGCCTCACATCGATCAACCCATTGACGCAACAACGGGGCACGAGTTATTAAGTTTCTTGGATGCCTATTCAGGCTACAACCAAATCCTCATGGAGGAGGAGGACCAGGTAAAGAGCACTTTTATCACCCACCAAGGGACATACTGCTACAGAGTTATGCCGTTCGGGTTGAAGAATGCAAGGACGACTTATTAGAGGCTGGTCACCAAGATGTTAAAAGACCAACTCAGCAAAACAATGGAAGTCTATATAGACGACATATTGGTCAAATAAAAAAGAAAAGAAGACCACATCGACCACCTGAAGGAAGCCTTCGATATACTTTGGCGATACAACATGAAGATGAACCCCGAAAAGTGTGCCTTCGGCGTGACCTCTGGGAAATTCCTCGATTTTTTGGTGTCGTAGAGAGGCAGTGAGGTTAATCCCCACCAAATCAAAGCCATAGAGGGGATACCTGAAATTTTGACCAGTAAGAAATAGGTACATGATGACATCCAAATCCACTTCTAAAAGTAAATGGACACGGTCGCATGCAATATAAATTACCCAACTATGAGTCAGGGTCGAATCCCATAGTGAACAATATGTAGGCGATTAGGAATGTAAGAGAATTATCACTTGTTATGCAATGCCAAACACTTAGAATTTGGTTTTGATAAAAGATTATAACTAATTACAAAAATATAAACTAACCTAGAAAGCAAGTAAAAGGATCAATGGCTACAAGTATGGATGCATCGGGAGTTACACTCAAGTAACGATCCAATGTATTTCACGATTTTACAAATATGAGCGAGTTTATGTTAATTAGCCAAAGATAACAATTCTAAATTAGCTTCTTCCGAAGACTAACAAGACTTCCTAGTTGAATTATCCCTAAAATAATTAAGCGATTAAGCACACCGCTTATGGCTACAAGTAGTTCAATCATATTCCTAGGTAGAATCTATAAAATGAGGGTTAAAGCCTTAAGTTCTTGTTAATTAATCTTTCCCAACCCCAAATTATCTTTTTCAAAATTAATTCTAAGTTAATGGAAGAGTCCTAGGGTTAGCTAATCCATTTGGAAACATTAAAGAACAAGAATAATTAAAGAAACAATAACTAACTTCATAATAAATAAAAATCGTTCAATATGTAGGCACAACAAGGTATTTAATCCACACTATAAATATAAATATTTCCATAAACAAGATTCAAGTGTTGGAAATAAATACTACACACTTAAATATTCAATACAAGGCAAGGAAATGATGAAACGAGCACAAAGGATTAAGCAATTCTCAACCAAAAGATTCAAATCTTCAAGACCCAAGTGTGTGTGCAAGAACCCTAGCTTCCAAAACTTGTTTTCTCTACAAAGATGTGTAAGATTTACCAAAGATATGCCAAAAGTTTATGCTAGGTCGTGTATTAAAGGGTTTTGGGGTAAAAAAAATGTAAAATGACAAAAGTGCCTAGATCTGAATCGCGATCTTCGCATTTGCGAAGAAATGTTCGCATTTGCGAACATTGACTTTCCTGTTGCCCTTAGCAATTTCGACAAGGACTTCGCATTTGCGAAGTTTGACTGTCTCGTTTGACTTCACATTTGCGTGGTCCTTTGTCGCATTTGCGAACACTGCTTGATTGGTAAATCTTCGCAATTGCAATTGATTTCTCGCAATTCCCAGGTCCGCTTTCTTCGCATTTCCCACAAACGTGTCGCAATTGCGACACCTGAGGCCATTTTCCAGATTTTCATGTTTTCAACTCATTTTCACTTGGTATCTTCATGATCACTTCTAAATCACAGAGAACCTATAAAATAGAAGTAAATGACATTAAACACATGCTTTTATTACTTCAATATAGCAAAAATATAGGCTTAAATACAAGATAAGTTGGTAAAATACCAACTTATCAGACCCCCAAACTTAAACTATTGATTGTCCTCAAGCAATGAAAGCGACGATCAAGTATTTAACTCAGTAGTGCATCCATATCATGCCGAGTCAAAAAGGTCTACTGTAAGCACAAACACATGACTTCGCATGGTACCAACAATTAACCCAAAGCATATGAATTACCAAGACGCTTCTCATAAACTTCATTAAACTTCAAGTGCTCAAACACTATGCAAATCAAAGTAGCAATCAAGTCATGCCACTAAAGGTTCAAAATTTGCCTCTTTATCACATTTAACTTCCTTTGTTCATTCCTTCCAATTGAAAATGGGATTAAATTCACCACTCGAATCTCATGTGCCCTCACATTTAAGAGAGAATCCCACACTCATAAATTTCAATTCAAAACATAAATGGGATATCAAATGGAAAGAATTAACTCTCTCTCACAAAGATGTTCAAATGCACACAAGTACTATCATAGTCTTGCCCTTCATGTATTTCTCCACTAATGTAGACAAACTCGGTTCAAGATCGATTAGGACTTAAAAGGTTGTAGTTTAGGCTTTTGGTTGAGGTAGAGCACAATTTTGGTTAGAGTGACTCAAAACCTCCCTAAGCACTACAATTTTTCACAATCAAAGTACACATCCTTCAACAATTTTTCCACCTTTTTTTTAATTTCATGTTTATCGTGAAAATGGTAATTACAATTATTTTAAGTTAAGTGGTTGTAAAAACACGTGATTTATCTTAATACCAGTTATTGAACAATTTTAGCTAAGTGCGTTAAGGCAGAGTATAGAGAAAGCAGTTAGAAAGCTAAAAAAAGCAAACCATAACGCCTTAGGTCGAAGGCTCGATGTAGACCTCGAGGGTCTTTGAGACCGAGGTTCGGGGCCTTGGTCGGAAGATCGATGGAGCTATAACAGACTTGTGGGCTTTAGGATACACTATTTATGATCAATGATACGGTATAAATGAAGAACAGGTAATGGAAAGCAGTAAATATGAATAAATGAGCAGGTAAAGAGAAATAGAGAATGTTTTGATTTTAAAGCAGAGAATGTTATTGTGCCTTGTATTCAACAATAATGTGTGTGTTCAAAATGAAAAGAGTTCCCTTTATATATCAGGGAGAGTCCTAACATAGTACATCAACATTTATTACAAAGATTTCGATTGATTCAACTAATTAATGCCGAAGTACGGAATCGTACTTAGTTACAGAGCTATCTGCCTTGATCCCTGTGCCGTTCCCTATGTTGATTCCAGGTCTATATCCTCTTGGGTCAAGGGTAAGCAAGGCTCGGGCTCAGAGTCATACTTGAGACCTCATGTGAGTAAGCCATCGAATATAAACATAAAATTGGCCCCTCCAAGTTTAGCCGTACACAGATAGTCCCCACGTTTCTTATAATGAAAATATAAGAAATGACCTCGATGCGAGTCTTTCCCGGGCCTTTCATGATGATGTGATACTCGTGATGTGATCCTATCAAGCGACTTGAAACATCCCGTCGAGTTGTCTCCCTAAGACATTGATTGTTCTGCATTTCATTTTTCCAAAAGGGGTAATGATGGCGCCGTTGGTTGATTTCCCCATAAGCATTGATTTCTTATTGAGTAAGGTTACCAACCTTCTATAAATATGGGGCTCCCTGACTTCAAACTCCATTCTTCCTATCTTCAACAAACTTAAATCCTTTTCATTCATCCCTGTTTTCCCGTCTTTATGATGCAAACCAATGTTTTCATGGCTATTTGGCGATGTCCTTTTGAGCTTGGCCTTGACTTCCTTCCCAAAATCCTCCCCTACTAATCGGGGTTATATTGTGTTGTTGTTGTTGTTGTTGTTGTTGTTATTGCTACTGCTACTTTCGGCCCGAGGAGACGAGAGAAGGGCATCGAATGCCTTCGGCGCCGGAAGGTATGGAGAACCTATACTGCTGCTCATCTCCCTTGACTCAAACCGGATGTGGTAGTTTGCCCTTCTTTCCTCCTGGGAGGTGAGGAGGCAATATCCACTAACTTTTGTGTTGTTTTATACGTCAATACCACACAAGAGGGGGGAGGGGAGGGGAGGGGGTGATCTGTGCGGTGTCTAATTTTTGAGTGCTGTCTTTATAGAAGAACCAGGCTCTTCTAGGTGTTCCAACTTCTACAGTTTGCAGAATAATAATTGCAGAAATAAAAGAACATAGTAATTTTACGTGGAAAACACCTGGCTCAAAAGGTGAAAAAACCACGACCTACTTCCCAGTGGGATTCTCCCAAACTCTTCACTATGTCAATGAGCCAAATTTTTTTACAAAATAAACTCTTTTGTAAACCTAAGGAGTAACTCTAATCCCTTTGTGACAAACTAGCCTCTAGCTAATTGCGACAAACTTCAAGTTAACTCTAACTTGAATACTGTGTACCTATTACAATTGCTTCTAGATAAAGCTGAAAGATACAATTTGTAATCACTTACTACAAACAACTAGACTCAAAAGATAACAGATGGAACTAGTTCTTCGAGCTGGTTCAAGTAGCTTTTGAGTCGCACATGGATTCTTCACATGAACTGCTTGCAAAATTGCGTTGGTAATTTTGCTCTCAATTCTTGTTTCACTTATGTGTTTGTAAGAATTGTTCAGCAGGAACACTTTGACAATATATAGAATCAGTAGTTGAGACGTTGAAGTAGAATTCTGATGCAACTCTTCCTTGGTGGAAGAGTTTGAGTTGATCTCAACTTCCGTGATCCTCCTCTATCTTGATTCTGTCCTACCTGAATACGAAGTCCATCTCCCAATCACTTTGCAATCTTTTCTCTTAGAAGATAACTCCTTAATTCAGAGATGGTGTTTATCTCCTGCGTGTGAACTCTTCTCGTGCCATTCAGTCTGCATGTCTATGTATTCCATGATGGACCTGGTTCAACTGTGAGGACATTTTTCATTCTTCAAAACCATTCAGTGAATTGATTCAACAAATTCCCCCTTTTTGATGATGACAAACTCTGTGCTTAAACCTGTAGACACTTCAATCCAACATGGACACTTTTTATAGCATTAAGCATTTATTATAGAGAACCACGTTCATTAGGTTATAAATATCACAATTTTTCAAAGCACATCTCCCCCCTTTTGGCATCATCGAAAAGTTGCAAAATGATAAACTTACAATAACTTTAATAATTACTCATGGCCATTGAGGCAGCTGCAGGTGTAAATCATGAATTAATCATCAAAAGAAACCAAAAAATGTAAGCTATTTAAGAAAATGAGATAAATTCAAGAACAAAATAGCACAATTCATTGATTTGATAATTGTTCATGCACCAAACATAAAAAGAAATAAAAACAGTCACAGCCATGAGCAAAAAAATAGAACAGAAAGAGACAAAACAATCCCAAACTGGGTCATAGAGGGGTTTAGTAGGGCACTGGACACCTAAGGCTGGGAAGGAGTAGAGGTTGGGTTCTTTGCTTGAAGAAGAGAGAGCATCTGTTGCAGTACACCCTCATTCTTCTTCTTTTCCTTTGCTAATTCAGATTTGAGAGCATCCCGCTCAACTTCAACCTCTGAAAGGCGAGTCTTCAATCGAAGGATCTCAGCATCCTTAACCTCACCTTCATGCACAAGCGTCCTGACCTTGCTATTCCCAGGAATTTTCCTTGATGAACCAGGTTCATCCTCAGGGACATTCACAATGTAGTCACAGGTCAGTAACGTGTTCTTCCAAAAATGGTCCTGGGCAGTAGCTATCTCAACCTTCTTCACAGGTACCGTGAAATGAGCAAGCATAGTCGTAAGTATGAACCCATACGGTATAGCATGGGCCTTGGAGCCATTCACTACCCTGTCAAGTAGTTTAATAATGAAGGAGGTCCAATTAATCTGCCGACCACGGTACAGGCACTCCATAAGAGTGAGATCCATGTAACTTGCAATATGCCTTCGCTCTTGCCTGGGCAGTAAGCACTTGATGACAAACTCTAAGATTAGTTTGTGTTGCGGCCTCATCTCACTTTTGAATACTGCCTTAGGCTCCATCTCCTGCTCATTCTCATTGAAGAACCTTGTGATTTGAAGGGATGAAGGGAGTCCATCCAAGCTTAGCCACCTATGCCTGGTGTAGTCATCATATCCCTCAAACGGAATACCAAGTATCTCACCCAGTTCTTTGGCATCAAAAGAGATCTCAACCCCCTGTACCCTAGTGGAAACCCTTCCATCCTTGACCTACGCTTTTTCCATTAATTAAACAAGCTCATTTCTTGCCAGCCTGCCGTCAAGATGAAGGACCAGGTCCTTCCAACCCTGCACATCCAAGTTGTCCACAAGAAAAATCATCCCATATTCTTCAAGATCCCTGAACAACTTTCCTTTCAGAATAGTACGCTTTCCAAACTTTGTTAGATTATCAGTTTCCCCACCAGATTCTTCTGCTTCTTCTCCACTCCACTCAGCATCATCATTGAATTTAACTTTCTTTGATTTAGACCTGGTTCGCTTGGAAAATGTTGAAGGTTTGGTAGACACAGAAGCTGACTTCTTGGAAGAAGTCTTGGCCTTCTTGGGCTTGGGTGTCTCAACATCAACCTATGCCGGTTGTTCCTATTGATGGACCAGGTCCATCTCATCATCATCAACCTCAATTGCCTCAACAGGCTCTCCAACTTTTGCCTTCCCCTTAGCAGCTTTCTTTTTTATTACTCTCCCTCAACGTTTTCTCCAACTCCTCTTCACTCTACATGACTGCACTTCTAGTAGTGCGACTTTTAGGAGCAGGAGCATCAGCAGATGAAGAGGCCTTTATTTTCCTGGTTGTTGCTAGAGTATCAACTTTCTTGACTTTGGGGGTTCTCTTCTTCTTGGGTTTGTAACTTTCCCCCAATTGAAAATCAGATTAGTCAAGGTTTCTTCTATGGATGAACCAGGTTCATTAGTTACATGCTGTAAGTTTTCCAATCCTGCAGCAACTTCTTCAGAGTTGCTTCCCCCTAATCCCTGACACCCTCCTCAGAAATTCCTTGTGCAGGGCCACAAATTGCCAGTGTAGCACCGTCCTTCTCTATTCCCCTTTCAGAACTTGCTTCTCCCTCTCTCTCAATTTCTTTTCCGTTATTTTTACCATTTTTTCTTCTCTTATCAGGTATTTCCACATCTACTAGAGACCCAATCAATATGAACCTGTTTTCAGCAATTTCAGAGTCAGACCTAATTTTAGGAGTTACCTTTTCAGTGTCTGAAGAACCAATTGCTTCTTCCCCATTTGCAGACTTGACAGAGTCGCTTGAGTTTTCAGAATCTTGGTCTTGGCTTTCTTGAAGTTTTGCATTCAATTTACGAGCAAAAGAGCCAGAAGCAACTGTTTTCCTGGCTAGCATTTTTACTCATCGTTTTCTGGGTACATGAGTAGAGCTTGGTGTAATGGATGGAGCTGTTTGGGGTGAAGGAGTGGGTTCTGGAACTGGACTATTTTGAGGAGTAGAAGAATTCAATGGAGATTGGGTGGAGGAGCTTTGTTGTGATGGAGAATTAGAACCAGTATCTTCAAGTGCGATACTGTATTTAGGAGATGAGGATGTAGCAGGGGGTAGTGTGGAATACATGTTTATGAATCTTTGGAGAGTAAAGGGCTTTGATCACTTTGGTTGAGTGGAATGATGAACTTGGTTCGACGGTTATGATTTTTGAAGAAGAGAAAGTGAGGAATTAGAGAGGTAATGATGGGTTCTTAAAGATGTGGTTAATAAATGTGCAACGGGCATAGTTCTTGGTCAAGTGGGAGTCTAATCGACTCAAGAGTGTCAGTGAAATTGATGGTTATGGCTCCCTACAATCTAGGCTTAATTAACTTTGATTGGACTCTTTGGAACATGTTCATTTGGAGATACGTACTGACAATTTAAAATAGGCTTAATATGGATAGATTCCTGCTCATGAGTGACTATAGTTATTTCAATATGTGTATAGTGATGAGCACGTACCTTGTCAGTTAGATGAACCAGCCACGATGAACCAGGTTCATCATGTTATAGTCTCTTGTTTTGGCCTCAATTTACAAAAATAAAAAAATATCATTAGCAACCAAAGAGTCATATTAACACAAGGCAAAAGAGTATGGCATTTAAGACATGAAATTGAGCAATGATTAATCTGGTTAGTTACATATTTCAGTGATTCTAGCCAATTTGTTTTTCATTTTTTTTTCATATTTATTTTTGAACTGGTTCAATTAGGTGATCTAAATGATCCCTAATTCTAATATGTTTCTCTCAAAATGCTCCCTACTTAGTGGTTTAGTAAAGATATCAGCAATTTGTTTGTCAGTAGCACAAAATTCAATTGAGATCATTCCCTTCTCATAGTTATCTCTTAGAAAATGGTGTCTAACATCTATGTGCTTGGTTCTCTTATGATGAACCGGGTTATTCGTCATACTAATAGCACTAGTGTTGTCACAGAAAATATGAATGCATCCAACCTCTATACCAAAGTCCATGAGTTATTGCTTAATCCATAACAACTGAGCACAACATGAGGCTACAACCACGTACTCAGCCTCAGTAGTAGATAGAGCTACTGAGTTTTGTTTCTTGGTGGCCCAAGACACAAGGCAAGAACCCAAAAAATGTGCCATGCCTGAGGTGCTTTTCCTGTCTACCAGGAAGCCTGCATAATCTGCATCATCATATCCTACGAGATCGAAATTACTACCTTTAGGATACCAAAGACATAGGTCAGTGGTGCCTTTCAAATATCTCAGGATTCTCTTCACTGCAGTTAGATGGGACTCCTTTGGATTATCCTGAAATCTTGCACAAAGCCCTACGCTGAAAACAATGTCAGGTCTGCTGGAATTAAGATATAAAAAATACCCAATCATCCCTCTGTACAACTTTTGATCAACAGATGAACCAGGTTCATCTACATCTAATTTTGTAGCAGTTGCAATGGGGGTATCAATTTCTTTTAAGTCTTCCATTTTAAATCTTTTGAGAAACTTTTTCACATATTTTTGCTGGTGGATCATTGTTCCTTTTGAGTTTTGTTTAATTTGCAAGCCTAAAAAGAAATTTAGCTCACCCATCATGCTCATCTCAAATTCACTCCCTATAAGATTAGCAAATTCCTTAATTTTTCAGAGGTTGCCCCAAATATTATGTCATCTACATATATTTGTACTACTAGAAGATCCTTACCTTTTTCCTTTAAGAGCAAGGTGCTGTCAATTTTTCCTCGTTTGTAGTCATGTTCTAGTAGGAATTTAGATAACCGCTCATACCATGCTCTTGGTGCTTGCTTGAGTCCATACAAGGCCTTGTCAAGTTTGTATATATGGTCAAGTGTCTCCTTGCTTTCAAATCCTGGAGGCTACTTGACAAATACTTCTTCCTTTAGGTAGCCATTGAGGAAGGCACTCTTGACATCCATCTGGTGGAGAGTAAATTCCATGTAGGCAGCAAATGCTATGAGGAGCCTGATTGCCTTCAGTCTTGCCACAGGAGCAAAGGTTTCATCATAGTCAATTTCCTCTGCTTGACTATATCCTTGGACAACAAGTCGATCCTTGTTTCTTGTAACTGTTCCATCTTCATTGAGTTTGTTTCTGAAGACCCACTTTGTGCCAATCACTGATCTATCTAGTGGTCTGGGTACCATATGCCAAATTTGACTCCTTTCAAATTCATTTAGTTCTTATTTCATGGCATTTACCTAGTCAACATCCTGTAAGGCTTTAACAACATTCTTTGGTTTGATTAAGGATAGAAAGGCATGAACCACACACAGATTTTTCAAGGAGGATCTGGTTTTGATTCCAGATGTTAAGTCTGTTATGATGTCTCAATGGGGTGAGAACTTTGATATCTATGTGGTTTGAGCACCAATTGTTCATGACTTGATGATCCTATAGTTTCTTGTTATTGTGGAACAAGATCAGGGCCGAGTCCCAATGAGGTTTGCTGTTGAGTTCCCCCTGTCGTGTTGCTTAGGGTAGTTGGAGATGATCCATCACCTGTTCCTTCTTCCATATTTGGTCCAGTTTGATCACTGCTTCTGACAATTCCAATCTCCTCATCTTCCGGTTCCTATCTCTTATAGAGAATGTTAGTTTCATCAAAGACAACATGCACACTCTCTTTTACACACATAGTTCTTTTATTATATACTTTATAATCCTTACTATGTGATTAATATCCCATGAATACTCCCTCATCACTTCTGGGATCAAATTTACCTAGGGAGTCTTTGCCATTATTGTGCACAAAACACTTGCATCCAAAATCCCTAAGGTGGGATATGTTGGGCTTTCTCCCTTTAAGTAACTCATAGGAAGTTTTCTCTACAAGTGGTCTGGTCATGCATCTATTTATTATATAGCATGCAGTGTTTATTGCCTCTGCCCAGAAGCTATGGGGTAGTTTACTAGAAAGAAGCATGGTTCTGGCCATATCTTCAAGAGTTCTGTTCTTTCTTTCAACAAATCTATTTTGTTGTGGAGTTCTAGGGGCAGAGAATTTGTGATTTATGCCATGTTCATCACAAAATTCAGCAAACTTTGCATTTTCAAATTCAGTACCATGATCAGATCTTATTGATGCAAGTTGATTTCTTAACTGTTTTTGAGATTTTATAACAAATGAAGTAAACATATCAAATGCATCATCTTTAGATGTTAGAAACAAAGTCCAGGTAAACCTGGAGTAGTCATCAACTAGCACCATAACAAATTTCTTACCACCTCTGCTCAAGGTTCTCATAGGACCGCATAGGTCCATATGGACTAGTTGCAACGTCCTGGTGGTACTGACCATTTTCTTGCTTTTGAATGAGGATCTTACCTGCTTCCCCCTTGCACATTCCTCACATAATTTGTCTTCCTTGAACTTAATGTTAAGGAGCCCTACCACTAAGTCTTTGGAGACTAGTTTGTTAAGCTGATTTAGACTTGCATGACCAAGTCTTTTGTGATGAAGGAGGGGATCACTGTCCAACACACTTAAACATGTGACTTCATTTTCTTATAGTGTGGACAAGTCTATGGCATAGATGTTATTCACTCTTTTTCCCCGCAAGACAATCTTGTCAGTAAGAAGACTAATCACAAAACATTTAGTGGAAGTGAGTGCAACCAGGTTACCTCTGTCACACAGTTGTGACACACTGATCAGGCTATATTTCAAGCCATCTATCAAGTACACATTCTCAATGGAACGTGTATCATCCTTACCTATTTTACCAACCCCAATAAATTCACCTTTCTTCCCATTTCCAAAGGAGACATTTCCTCCTTTGAGGTTTTCAAGTGAAAGGAACTATTCCTTGTTCCCTGTCATATGTTTTGAGCAGCCGCTATTCAAGTACCATATTTGGCTTCTTCCTCTCACTTGAACCTACAAAAGGAAATCAAGAATTAGTATTAGGGACCCAAACTAGTTTTGGTCCTTTTCTATGAGAGAAAGGATGAATTAAGCTTTTTCTAGACCAATTTGGTAACCAATTTTTCTTTCGAACAAAACTTTCATTCCTTCGACTGGCCTGCTCTTTAGCAGTGCATTCAATTTTGTAGTGACCAGTCTTACCACAGTGGGTTCAAATTTTGTTCTCAGGAAGAGTGAGATACTTGCTTTTGGGATCCCATTTTGGTAGTTGACTTCCAAAGCCAAGTCCTCTTCTGTTGCTACTATGATTTTCTTGAAGCCATGTCAAGGCATCAGAGGATTTATTCCATTTTCATGTTCGATCTAATTCATGTTTGAGCTTACCAAGTTCTTCTTTTAGTACTCTTATATGTTCATATTTATAGTACATCTTATCCTTTAGTTTTCCTACATTCTCTTCTAACATGAGTTGAGAGTGATCAACTGTCTTCTTGCTAGTTCCTAGTTTCAGTTTTAAATTTTCAGATTTTAGCTCTAGGATCTTAGTTTCAAGTGGATGAACCTGGGTCTTCAAGGTAGTGTTTCCTTTTCAGATTCACTTACTCTGATTTCCAGGTTCTTACACTTTGCTTTTAATATTACACACTCCTTAGACAATTGTTCTTTCTCTTTATTTATTTTTTCAGAATCATCCATGAAATCAAGTAGCAACTCAGAGAGTTTTTCTTTGGATATGAATTTAATCTTGTTTTTGAGATGGGATATACTTACCTCTGGTTCTTCACATGATTCCTCATCTGATTCACCAATTGCCATAAGTGCTTGTTCTTCTTCCTCACCATCTTCTGATTCTTCATCTGATCTTTCTCCCCAAGTAGAAACCATTGCTTTAGTTGTGGTTTTCTTGGTATGGACCAGTTCATTCTTCCTGTTCCTTCATTCAAATCTTTTCCTTTTCCATTCTACTTCCCACCGAGGACAATTCTTGATGTGGTGGTCAGTTTTTCCATATTTAGCATCTCTCATTGGTTGGCTTTGCTGGAGCTTTTGCTTTGTTGTAGTTTCTACCTCTTGAGATGCCCTTTTTTCTTATGAGGTAGTTTATGAATTCCTTAGTGATCATGGCTATCTCATCTTCCTCCTGATCTGCTCCCTCAGTGATTCTTAGTTCTAGACTTCTTTCCTTATTGGGAGCATCCATTTTCATTGTCTTCCTTATGAGTTCGTAGGCAGTGAGATTTCCAATTAGCTCGTCCAACCTGAGGGTTGCCATGTTTTTGGATTCCTGGATAGCTGTGATCTTGCTTTCCCAAGAAATTAGCAGGACCCTAGTCAGGATCTTCTCAACCCTGTCCTCTTCAAGAATGACCCTTCCAAGAGACTTGAGTTCATTGGTCAGTGTTGTGAACCTTGTATACATCTCTTGGATTGTCTCTCCTTCCTTCATAGTGAAGTTTTCATATTGGGAGTATAGTAGAGTACCTCTTGACCTTTTCACTTGAGGTGTTCCTTCATGATCTACTTTCAAGGTATCCCAAATTTCTTTGGCAATGGTGCGTCTTTGAATTCTACTATACTTGTCTGGACCAATTCCACACACTAGCCACTTTTTGGCCTTAGCATTCTTCTCCCATTTTCTTAAGTCTTCAGCAGTGCAATCAACTCTTGTCTTTGGCACGTCTACTCCTTCGGGGGTATTTTTCATAGTAGCCAAAGGACCATAAGTGACTATGTCCCATAGTTCATAGTCTTCTCCAATTAAGTGATCCTTCATCCCGTTCTTCCACCAGGAGTATTACTTCCCGTTGAAGAGTGGAGGCCTAACAGTTGATTGTCCTTCCCAGTTCCCAGGTGGTGCACTCATTTTGATATTTTCCTAAGGTGTTAACCTCTTCAAGGATAACCTGCTCTGATACCAATTGTTATTTTTTACGTCAATACCACACAAGACGGGGGGGGAGGGGGGGTGATTTGTGTGGTGTCTAATTTTCGAGTACCGTCGTTATAGAAGAACCATGTTCTTATAGGTGTTCCAACTTCTACAGTTTGCGGAATAATAATTGCAGAAATAAAAGAACACAGTAATTTTACGTGGAAAACACGTGGCTCAAAAGGTGAAAAAACCACGATCTACTTCCTAGTAGGATTTCCCAAACTCTTCACTATGTCAATGAGCCAAACATCATTTACAAAATAAACTCTTTTGTAAACCTAAGGAGTAACTCTAATCCCTTTGTGACAAACTAGCCTCTAGCTAATTGCGACAAACTTCAAGTTAACTCTAACTTGAATACTGTGTACCTATTACAATTGCTTCTAGATAAAGCTGAAAGATACAATTTGCAATCACTTACTACAAACAACTAGACTCAAAAGATAACAGATGGAACTGGTTCTTCGAGTTGGTTCAAGTAGCTTTTGAGTCGCACAGGGATTCTTAACATGAACTGCTTGCAAAATTGCGTTGGTAATTTTTCTCTCAATTCTTGTTTCACTTCTGTGTTTGTATGCATTGTTCAGCAGGAACACTTTGACAATATATAGGATCAGTAGTTGAGACGTTGAAGTAGAATTCTGATGCAACTCTTCCTTGGTGGAAGAGTTTGAGTTGATCTCAACTTCCTTGATCCTCCTCCATCTTGATTCTGTCCTAACTGAATACGAAGTCCATCTCCCTATCACTTTGCAATATTTTCTCTTAGGAGATAACTCCTTAATTCAGAGATGGTGTTTATCTCCTGCGTGTGAACTCTTCTTGTGCCATTCAGTCTGCATGTCTATGTATTCCATGATGGACCTGGTTCAACTGTGAGGACATTTGTCATTCTTCAAAACGATTCAGTGACTTGATTCAACATTTTGCATCCCACACCGGTTCAATATTTCAAGAAGTGGCTTCACAATAGAGGTGATGGGAGCTTTAAGGAGGAGGAACATGTTGTCCGCCCGTCGCCACTCCGGGAATTGGGAGGCCCGAAGATGTTGAAACGAGGTCCCTTGCGAGGGGCCCTCGAAGGTATGCCACCAGAAGATAGGCTCCTGTCTGTAGATTAGGCCTTTGTTTTATGCCTATTTTGCGTTGTGTAAAGATCCCCTTGTGGGATTTGTAAACATCTTCTATCAATATAAGAAGTTCCTTTGTTTTTCCTTTGATCTGGTGCTGGAATTCATTTTCCCTTTTTGTTTATGCAAACCTGCGTGTGTGATGGGCCCGAAAATCATACTTTTGTCATGACCAATATTATGCTCGCTAAAACTCCAAACCCTTTGACGGAGCTGGGGTTGTTTTTTAGTTAGACGAGGATCGGACCTCGGCTTCTTTGTAGCAGGGGCGGCCTACTGACAATGTTCGAACAAAAATATTTCCCTGTCTCGGGCACCTCGGAGAATTCTGAGGATGGCCTTCGAGCGGGTATCCACTTTGGCCATAAAGGATCGAGCTGTCGTTTACCCTAGCTCAACAAATAAGGATAGCTCTGAGACTTCATAAATGATTCTTTGAACGGGACCCTGCTTGGGTCCGAGGTAGCCTTTGGGCTACTCGACCAGGCGTCTGCCCGAGCTTTAGGGGTGCGGGTAGCTCTAAGATTTGCACATTTGCTCTGAGCGGGGAACTTGTTTAAACTAGGGCAGGTGTTGGGCCGCGCACAGATTGCGCTTGCTCTTATTTCTCTGCCCATGAGGGTCACTGGTTTGAGATCTATTCCGTGAGATGGACCTTTTAGGTTCTTGTCTTGGCCAAATGATTTTGTGATGGTCCAAGACCGGTCGTTTGGGATTTCCGCATTGGCTTCCCATATCTTTATGTGTTGGCCCCTCGGGTGTTTTCAAGCATGGGGTTAACGTCCCATGTTACCTTGCCTATAGGCCCTTTAAGGTTATCCCGAAGGCTTATGCGTGCCCTTACCTGGCTTATTCTTTTACGCGAGCCGACATGAAAATGTTCGAAACTCTTTTACGCGAGCCGACATGAAAATGTTCGAAACTCTTTTATGCGAGCCGACATGAAATTGTTCGAAACTCTTGCTTACACTAAAAGGTAGCATGATTTTAACTGGTTCTTTTCGAAAATTATTTTGAAGGATTTGATTTTAAGGCGATAGTCGGGCATCCCCGAATTGCTTGTTGTTTTGGGGCCGGAGCCCATCGACCGGAGTCGCCTTGTTTGACCAAATCCCTTAATCCCAAGTATCGTATCCTTGGCATCTATATCCTAGGGTATGCCTTTTTAGGGGTCATACAAGTTCGAATATATAGCCTTGGCTTTGAAGTCGGCACCGTGCCTTGCTATTTGAATGCTCCCACTTGGGGGCCTTGTGGTTTCTGACATGCCCGTAGGACTTACTATTTTAAACATATTCGAGGTTACCCTCTTGGGATCTTACGACCTCGAATCTTGGTAAATCGAACGTTAATGATATCCGAGGTTACTCTCTTGGGATCTTACGACCTCGGATCTTGATAAATCGAATGTTAATGATAAATGTTTCTTGAATTTGCAAAATGTTTTGATGATAAAACATTCCTTTCATTATTTGATACAAGCATATACATTTTCGCCATAGAGGGCTCGATCCCCCTACGCGGGTACAGTTCATTCAACCGTTTGACCCGCTACATTATTTTCCTGCAAAAACAACCCCCTTCGGCTTACTTTGACTTGTTTTGCGGGGGCATACCCCCCCGGCAGTGTCCTCCAGTGGTCGAGGTTTCTTAGAGAGAAGCCTTAAATGCTTGCATAAGTTCTTTCTGACGGACGCATAAATGTTGCCTCATTAAAAACCTTGTCGGTAAAAACCCTTTTTTCGGGAGCAAAACCCAATCGAAGGAAAAGAGTGCAACGGGTCCGTTGATCCAGGGGCCCTTTGGAACTGGCGGATGTTTTGGAGTCTTCCGCCGGATGTCTACGAGAAATTAGCTTTTGGGTAAGTGAAAAGAGACGGGGTCGTAATATTACCTTAGCAGTAGTATCGTTTGAGCATGGATATGTTCCAATTGCTTAGGAGCTGCTCGCCTTCCAAAGTGCTAAGCTTGTATGATCCTTTGCCGATCACCCTCAGGACGCGGTACGGTCCTTCCCAACTTTGTCCTAGCTTCCCCTCATTAGGGTTTCAAGTGTTCAAAGTGACTTTTTGTAGGAATTACTCCCCGACTCCAAAGTGTCAGAGGTTTGCTCTCTTGTTATAATATCTCTCGATCCTTTGTTTTTGTGCAGCCATCCGGATCAGTGAAGCCTCTCGTTTCTCATCAAGCAATTCGAGGGCCAAGGTCATGGCTTCATTGTTTGAATCTTCTGTAGCATGCTGGAGTCTGGCGCTCGGTTCCCCTACCTCGTTCGGTATTAGAGCTTCAGACCCATACACCAAAGAGAACGGCGTCTCCCCCGTGCTTGACTCGGGAGTGGTTTGATATGCCCACAGGATTTCGGGCAACATTTCTTTCCACCTGCCCTTTGCACTTTCCAACTTCTTCTTTAGGTTCTAAATAATTGTTTTGTTTGTGGATTCGGCCTGGCCGTTGGCGCATGGATGGTAGGTTTGTATTGGTAAAAATAAGCTTCACACGTGTATTAAATATGATCACTAAGCAGTCCATGTGGAGCAATGGAAATATGACAACTGCATGAGACTTAACGAAGAGGCACGAGACGAAGAGGAACGGAACATCATACCTACGAAGTAATCAGGTACGGGAATCTCAATCTAATTGATGAAATGAAGAGACACGGTCAAAATGAATCGAGACAGAATAAAGGGCAGATTCGAAGATCTTCAATCAATGAGCCAAACATTACATAAACTTCACGCAACAGTTATGATTAATCATTTTAACGTTACATTAATGCCATTATTAGTGATTAATACTCAATCACTGAAAATAGTAGACGTTATATTATGAAGTTCCCTATATAAGGGAGTAAACTATGACTTGTAAGGACACATTCGAACCACTATTGAAATATACTTACTTTTACGCATCTTTACTGCTTTTTATTTACAAATCTATTTAAAATTATTTTCATATTCTTTTGGTTATCAGAAACCCGTGTTCTTCTTAAAATAACTTTGGCAGAGAATCTAATTCTTTGGTTAAACAAATAGGTTCCGTTACTGGGAATTTGATAATCTCTGTTTTTCCTCAAACAATGTTCTGTGAATTATGTCGAACGCCAATGATAACAACCAACAGAGAATTGGAACTCCAAATCCATCTCCTTCAAGATCCCCACAAGGCTCAAGGGAACAATCTCCAGAGAGATCTAAGACTCAAAACAATAATCACAATGGAAACGAACAAACAGGAGAACAAGACTCTGTAAAACAAATGGTTGGTGAATATGTGACTCAAGCCTTACAAGCTTTCATGAGAGGACTACCAACTGCATCACCTACACCTTCTCCTAACAACACCGCAGATGTAGAAAATCCACAATCCGGATTAGCATACTCGGGAAGTAGAGGCACTCCGAATGAGTCCCTCGAAGCAAGACCAGGTATGTCCGATAATCCGGAGTTACAATATTTATTACTAACCTTGCAGAAACAGGTGAAAGAACAAAACGATCGAATCGAGAAAATTCCTGGAGTACCACCTGTCATCAAGGGCATTGGCGTTGATAGATATTCTCAAAATCCTTGGAAATCAAGTGCTGCACCCTTGCCTATTCCCAAGAAATTCAAAATGGCTAATATTCCCAAGTACGATGGGACTACCGATCCACGTGATCATGTAAGTGCTTTTACTACAGGAGTAAAAGGAAATGATCTGACTAAGCAAGAAATTGAATCAGTACTATTCTTTTATAAAAGCACATTCCGGTGCACAAAAAGTCAAAAAAGAAAATGGAAGACATATTCAAAATAAAACAAGGAGACGCGGAGTTGCTCCGTGAGTTTGTAGACATGTTTCAACGAGAACAAATGTTGTTACCAAGGGTACCTGAAAATTGGGAAGGAATGGCGTTTGCAAGCAATTTAAATGATAGAAGATCAGAAGCCACGAGAAGAATCAAGGAAAGCTTGAGAGAACTCCCAGCCACGACATGGAACGATGTCTATAACAGGTACAACACGAAGTTACGAATAGAAGAAGACACCATTGCTCAATCAAAAGATGAAGATCGAACCAGTTCTAGATGCTCCGAACCAGAAAGGAGAACAGGTAATAACAAGTATGATCCATATATGGGACCTTCAGGACGAGAAACTCGTTGCAAGTTTGAAAACACACGGTCAGAATATAAACCGTCAAATAGAGATACGAGCTCATCCTCATCAAGATCCAGAAAGGATCGGGATGAACGAAATAAAGGTAATGAAAGAATTAGAGACTACAACTTTAATGTAAGTACTTTTGAATTAATTACAGTACTAAGAAACATGGGCGATAAAGTTTGATGGCCCAAAGAAATGAGATCGAATCCAAATAGAAGGAGTCCAAACTTCTAGTTCGAATTCCATAACGATCATGGACACATAACATCAGATTGTAGGTTATTGCAAGGTGAGGTAGAACAATTATTAAAACATGACTATCTACCAGAACTGTTTAGTGAAAAATGTAAACAAGCATATATGAAGAACATGCAAGAGCCCCCAAAGCCACCATCTCCAAAGAAAACAGTGAATGTGATACATGGAGGAGATGAGGTGAATGGAGTAGTTTGCAAAAGAACAACAAAATTCACAATAACACACATGAAGCGGATTCGTGAAGCCATGGAAGCAGACAATATATCATTCGACGACACCGATGTCAATGGACTGATGCTTCCTCATAACGACACACTGGTAATATCCCTACTTATACATGACTCTAACGTAAAAAGAATGTTGATTGATCCAGGTAGCTCAGTCAATATCATTTTGTTGAGAGTTGTGGAAGAAATGCTAATGGAGGATCGAGTAATCCCAAAAGCACGAGCCTTATCTTGATTTGAAAACTTTACGGTCATAACAAAAGGAGAAATTGAGCTTAATACCTATGCGGAACGAGTAATCAAAAATATGAAATTCCAAGTCATTGATACTAATATGGCTTACAACGTAATCATGGGGAGACCATGGATCCATGATATGAAAGCAATACCATCTAATTTACATCAGGTAATTAAATTCCCTTCCAAATGGGGAATTCAACAGATTCGAGGTGACCAGTAAACCTCAAAGAATATAAATTCAGTAGTACACTCTAACAAAAAAGAGGTAGCGGAAGAATTGAAAGACGAGGAAGTCACCCAAATAGGTACGGAAGAAGATAGCCACGAGAAGGTGAACCAAATCACCAAAGAGGCAACATCAAAACATACGAACATGGATTCCAGACCCGATGTCATTCAGGAGCGAGAAGAAGACGAGCATATCAAAACAACCACTGAGGAGCTCGAAGCTATCCCACTGTTTGAACAAGAGCCTGAGCAAAATGTTCATATAGGCACGAGGCTAAGCCCTGCGAAAAGAGGTAAGTTAATTGAATATTTAAAATCTAACGCATATTGCTTCGGTTGGTCCCATTCAGATATGACAGGTATACCTCCAGAAGTGATGACTCATAAACTAAGTGAAGATCCATCCTTCTTGCCTGTCAAGCAAAAGAAAAGAAATCAAGGACCATTCAAGAACCAAGTAATCGATGAAGAGGTACAGAAACTCTTGAAAATTGGTTCAATACTTGAGGTAAAGTATCCAAATTGGCTAGCTAATACCGTAGTGGTACCCAAAAAGAATGGTAAATGGAGAGTATGCGTAGATTACACAGATCTGAATAAAGCATGACCTAAAGACTCATCTCCATTACCGCACATAGATCAAATGATTGACGCCACTGCAGGTCATGAATTGTTAATCTTTCTAGATGCGTATTCTGGTTATAATCAGATGAAAATGGATCCCTCAGACGAGGAAAAAATTTCCTTCATTACAAATAGGGGGACTTATTGTTACAAAGTCGTGCCTTTTGGCCTGAAAAATATTGGAGCCACATATTAAAGTCTAGTGATCAAGATGTTCCAGGAACATCTGGGGAAAACAATGGAAGTATACATTGATGACATGCTGGTGAAATCGACACAAGCGGAAGATCATTTCCAGCATCTTACAATCACCTTCGAAATCCTACGCAGGTATAATATGAAATTAAATCCAGAAAAATGCGCCTTTGGCGTTGAATCAGGTAAGTTTTTGGGTTTGCTTGTATCAAATCGAGGTATAGAAATAAATCCTGCTCAAATTAAAGTTATTGATGAAATACCTGATATACCTACGAACAAAAAAGAAGTTCAAAGACTAATAGGAAAAATTGCAGCCTTAGGAAGATTTATCTCCAGATCTTCGGAGAAGAGTTTTAAATTCTTTTCAGTTCTAAAAAAGCAGAATCAGTTCAAATGGACTGAAGAACGCAGACAAGCTCTCAAAGATCTGAAGGCCTATCAATGAAAACCCCCACTGCTGTCTATCTTGTCGTTGCAGAAATTGTCGTAAGTGCAGTATTGGTAAGAGAAGACAAAGGTAAACAATCTCCAATTTATTATGTAAGCAAGTCTTTATTAGATGCTTAAACTAGATATCCTCATCTAGAAAAATTAGCCTTAGCCCTAATCATGGAAGCTAGAAAGTTAAGACCGTACTTTCAATGTCACCCAATTACTGTTGTGACCTCATATCCACTAAGAAATATTTTGCATAAACAAAAGTTATCATGGAGATTGGCTAAGTGGGCAATAGATTTAAGCAAACATGACATAATATATCAGCCTAGGACTGCAATAAAGTCTCAAATTGTAGCTGATTTCGTTGTTGATTTTAATACTAGCATAATTCCTGAAGTGGAAAAAGAATTACAAATCTTCGACGGAGCTAATCCAGAATTATGGACTCTATTTACTGACGACTCTTCTAATGTCAAAGAAGCCGGCTTGGGCATTATTTTAATATCACATACGGGTGAAAAGATAGACAATCCATTAAATGATATCTCATAAATAACAATGAAGAAGAGTACAAAGATGTCATTGCAGGACTTGAACTAGCACGGGAACTCTCAATCGAGCAGACCGTGATAAAAAACGACTCTCAACTAGTGGTAAACAAGATGCAGGGGACTTATACCTCTAGAGAGGCTCGGATGTAACAATATCTGGAAAATGTATGAGACCTAGTAAGACAGTTCCAGTCATGGAAGGTTATGCAAATACCCAAGGAGGAAAATGCAGAAGCGGATGCATTACCTAACCTCGCAGCAGTTACCGACGTAACAAATAAAGACAATACAATTGTGATACACCTATTTCATTTAGCGATCGACTAGGACAAAAATGAGGTAAAATTTAACAATTTAACCTAGGATTGGAGAAACGAAGTGGTAAACTTTTTGCAGAATGGTATCGTACTAGAAGATAAAAAAGCAGCTCAAGCACTTCACCGGAAAGCTGCACGGTACTGCCTAGTTCGTGATACTCTATACCGTAAAATGTTTGGAGGTCCCCTAGAAAATTGCCTTGGACCCAATCAAACGGAGTACGTGATGAAGGAAGTACACGAGGGACATTGCGGGAACCACGCAGGAGCGAGATACTTAGTCAAAACCCTAATTAAAGTAGGGTATTATTGGCCTAAAATGGAAGAAGACATTGAGAATTTCGTGGCTAAATGCGACAAATGCCAACGATATGCTAACAATATGCATCGACCAACAGAATTACTCCACCCAGTGGTGTCACCATGGCCATTCATGAAATGGGAGATGGATATAGTGGGACCTCTTCCCCCAGCTAAAGGAAAGGCACGGTTCTTACTTGTATTAACAAATTATTTCACAAAATGGGTGAAGGCAGATGCTTTTAAACAGGTGCGAGAAAAAGAAGTGAAAAGCTTCATATGGAGACACATAATATGCCGCTTTGGAATACCAAAGGAGATCGTATGTGGCAATGGCCCGTAATTCATATGCTCACAAATCACAGAATTCTTTGAAAGTTGGCAAATCAAACGAATCACTTCATCACCATATCACCCCGTGTCTAATGGGCAAGTCGAGTCAACAAACAAAGTCATTGTCAACAGCCTAAAGAAACAGTTGGAAAAAGCCAAGTGACACTGGCCTGACTAGCTACCGGCAGTATTATGGGCTTACAGAACCACTGCAAAAACAGCCATCGAAGAAACTCCATTCGCGCTTGTTTATGGTTCAGAAGCTTTAATACCGGTGGAAATTTGCGAACCAAGCACGAGGTTCACAACGACAACGGAAGAAACAAACAACGACGAGTTGAGGAAAAATCTGGAGTTGCTCGATCAAAGGAGAGAATCTGCATTAATATGTACAACAGCTCAACAACAAATCATAGAGCGATATTACAACAGAAAAGCTCACCTCAGATATTTCAAAATTGGGGACTTCGTTCTTAAAAAAGTCTTCCAATCGACAAAGGAAGCTGGTGCAGGAAATCTAAATCCAAATTGGGAAGGACCTTACAAAGTCCGTGGCATCGCTGGAAAAGGCGCTTATGAGCTGGAGACTATGGACGGAAGAATCCTACCAACCAGCTGGAATGATGTTCATTTAAAGAAGTATTACTTCTAAGTGAAAGGAATACCCCCGGTCAGGTATCTTTATGTTCTATTTTACTTTTGTACAATTAAAATTATACTAACCATTTTAGATGATAGGCAAAAAGCTAACCCATCACCAGATGATGATATTAGACCTGCATAGACATGATGAAGTAACTGAATTCCTGGTCTAGGGTTATAACTTTCTGATGGACGTTTTTCAGGGCTAAGAAGTCATCATCTAAACTATATACCTTCGAGTCTCGTATGTTTTTCCTTCAGGAAAAGGACCACAAGGAAGGAATAGTCAAGTGCTCGAGATTTCATTCTTCAAAGCTCAAACACTTGGGGGACTATACAGTATGGAAGGCAAAGAAGAAGCAAAGAAGACTATCAAAAAGTCAAAGCTCAAGCCTGAAGTCCATCTTCCCAACAAGTCAAGTACCATGAGCAAAATCAAGGAGCCAAATACAAAAACACAAAGCCTGATTCAGGAACCTTCAAGAAACATATTCGTAAATATAAATGAATGTTTAGGTACAAAAACCTTCAAAAAATATATTCGTAAATGTAAACGAATGTTTAGGTTAAAAGCAAAATATTAGTTATGGGTAAAAATGCACATCCTTGTACTTATCAAAAACTGTTGTAAATGAAAACATTTGCGGATAAAAAAGCATTACCCTTGTATGTATTCAAAACTGTTGTAAACAAAAACAGTTATGGGTAAAAATTCATACCCTTGTATTTATTCAAAAACTGTTATACATGAAAACAATTATACCCTTGTATTAATTCGAAAAAAACTGTTGCAAAAGAAAAACAATTACAAGTACAAGTTCATACCAAATATGTTGTAAGAAAATCAGTTACAAAAGAGTTATGGACGAGACACAAACACATGTTATGAAAGTTCAAAATAATACAAAGACTTTCTTCAAAACATTGTTAGGAAAAATATGTGAAATTCCTATCTCTCTTTTGTACATTTATACCATAATGAAGTTGAGACGTCCTCTTCATTAAGTGTCGATCAAAAAAGGGCCCTCTTTTATAAATCGCGCCTATTACGAAAAGGTACGATAAATCTAAGCATTTTTTAATGCAAAGTCAAAAACTAAGAGGTGAACCAAAAACCTCAAAATAAAGCATGCAAAGACTTAAGAGTGAAAGAAAAACTCAAAGAAATCAAAAGTCATGCTAATATTGATATATTACGGCAAAAAACTAAGTTTTAACTTAGTCTAAGACGGATTTGTTTATACATAGGTTGCCCCTAAGTTGTCAGTTGGGGACTTACAAAGGATCAAACTTTACCCCCAATGGGAACGGGGTTAACCACCAATTGTTCCAAATAAAAAAATGGATCAAATTCCTTAAACTCTTTCACTAGATGGGGGGTTGTCTTCACTGGAAGGAGGAGCGGCTTGAGATGGAGAGACATGAGCAACATGGGCCTCAGCTTCAGGGGAAGAGAAATTCTAACTTTGCTGAGATTTCTCAATCGTCCCTCTGGTTTTTGCAATTTCGGTTTCCAAGTCAAAGTTCTCTTGGCCCATTTACGTCAATGTGTCAAGACGAGCATTCAAATAAGACAAACTAACATCGACAATTGTTTTGTCTTCAAGAGACTCGTAGTCTTTCTCCCATTGTTCATCTTAGGCTCTTAGTTCATCTCTCTCAGCCACGACAACATCATGAGAAGCCCGTAAAGTAGCAAGAGACCTTTCCAGAAACTGGACCTTCTCTGAAGAATTACAGAGGTCTTCTTGGGCTTCAGTGAGAAATTGAACAAGTTCACTAGAGTATGCCTCCTTCTGATCCAAGAAGGCCTTCAGGCTCCTATTCTCTTCAGTGGCACGGGAAAGCTGCTCTGCAAAGGAAGACTCCAAGATATTTTTGTCCTTGCCTGCCTGGTTTGAAGACGCCTTCTATATGGCCAATTCTGCTGCAATAACTCTAACCCAGTACTCCAAGGTACACTTTTCCTCCTCCATTGCCTCTATGTCAATCTGTAAACTCTCGTACTGCTCCTTCCAATTGTTAGCCTTGGTTTGGAAGTCATTCGATGATTGCTCCACTTGAACTATTCTCTTTATTAGCTCTATGCCTATAAGGTTGATCTACATAAAAATATAAATTAGGTACGGTAAGAATATATAAATACATATGAAGGAAGAGCAAGTTTTACCTTTAAGGATGAATGCACAATCTCGTTCATCCAAGTCAAGGAGCTGTGGCTTTCCAGCTTATACTTCTCAGTCGGGCCTATCAATGGCTTTAACCATACATCAGCTTGGCCCGACGTTTTCAAGAGGCTGCCCGCCACAGGAACCTCTGTTGTTACTTGCCTCATAACCCCCCTGCTGTAAGACCTTGCTTCAACAGCAGAAGGCACAAAAGTGGGGGCGGGTGAAGGAGCTACGGGTAGAGTAAGCCAGGGAGCAGAAACAACAATGGGAGCAGAAATAGCCACATGAGCAGAAACAACAACGGGAGCAATAAACGAAAGCTCCGCAGAGGCAGAAGGAGAGAAAATAGCAAGAGGGGATTCATCAACAACGGTACCAAAACCTTGTTGGAATAGGTGATCAACAGACTCACAAACAGGGGAGGGAGTAACATCTTCGGGAGTGGAAAGTTCTGATTCAAGCATATGAGGATCAACAACGGGCACAGACTCATCGTCAGAGACCATCCTCCTCTTACGTGACCTATGAACCAGCGAACCCTCCTACTACTCTTCTTCATCCTCTAAGGTGTTGGACCCACTTGCCTTTCTTTTCGACGAGGATGGGCCAACAATGATCTCCTGAGCCTTAGTCAGGGACAACTTTGAATCGGACACAGTCGCAACAGGAACTCCACGAGCAGGAAACCCTACCAAATGTAAGGGATCAGATAAAGCTCAAAAAGGGAAGAAGTAAAAGAAAAAAAAACTTCACTTACCATGGGTTTTCACCTTCCAACCATACCTCAAAGAGAGGTACTTCCACGAACGTTCTTCTAAAGGGGCGATTAACAAGAGTTTTTTTTACCAAATCACGGAAACCGGAGACATTCTCGACGGTTCCCATGGTTGATGCAATAGAAAAATGAAACAATCACGGTACTGATAGCTTATCAAAAGCAAAAAGAGGAAAGTGAGCAAAATTGTACTCACGTGCAAAGTTCCACTTCTCAGGGAAGGGAGAATTTTATTCACCTACTAAACCTGCAGTAGGGACAACAACATACCGGACATACCACCCTCTATCCTTGTCATCATCTGGAGTAACTAACACCCTTTTACTCTTAGCCGCGAGAGTAAACACTCATTGGCGGAACAACATCATAGAATAGTGGTGAATAAGTGTCACGCCCCAAAACCGAGGGACACGACCGGCGCTCGACCGGGTAGCCCCAGTCAAGCGGACCTGGATTCCTTTTTCCATCCCACGTATTACCCCGTGATTCCAATGTATATTATTCAATTATAATTTAAACACATTCTTACAACCTGGAATTAAATTCTAGATTTTTGTCATTACCTACATGTGGTACAATACTTACAAAATATACATAACATAGAGGTTTACTTTACGTGGTCTACAAGTTATACTGCCCAAAATACATATGTACATAACCCACATTTCCTGTCTACGGAGCCTCTAAGAGTACAAAGGAGTTATATAATACTTTTCGGTAACAAGGCTCCGGCTATACCTTACACAAATACCAAAATGAAAATCCGGAAAAAGAGGTGGCATGAACCACACAGGGCCCCGAGAGGAAAGGGGCTCACCAAAACAGCTGATGGGACGTAGAGGAGGCACTACTGTTGGTGGGATGGAGTACCAGCTATAGAACCGCCTACAATCATCACAATAATGTAGCTCCCCCGGCAAAAGGGACGTCAGTACCTTTGAATTGTACTGGTATGTATGAACAAACTTTACTCTAAGTAAACTCAACAATGCACAAGCAAGAGACAGACAGAGAGTCACACAATCACTACACAAAGATATAGAAAGAAACACAATGGAAGTTCCACAATTCTCACTTCATAAAAATCACAATCACAATTCCACCCTTATCCCTTCTCAACATTCCACCCTTATTTCTTCTGTTGCGGCGCGCAACCCGATCCCACCTGACAATCACAATCATTACTTATGTTTCTGTTGCGGCGTGCAACCCGATCCCACCGAAAAATTACATCTCACCCTTATCACTTCTCACATATCACCCTTATCCCTCTTGTTGCAGGGCGCAACCTGATTCCACCAGACAATCATATCTCATATCAACAATGATAGTTCACAATTCAATCACAGAAAATTTCAGCAATAGGAATATAGATTCTTTACAACCCACAATACGTATAAAAAAAAAGAAATCGTGCCACAATAAACCTTACCAAACAATGAATCATATACGATATTGCCACAACCGTTTAATTCAATTACATCACAACACAACTACTTTTCGTTACTTATTACACAACCTTTAGCACATACATTCATACTCTTGGATTCATTAACCTACTAGCATCATTTCACATAGCATGGTAGTGTGGTGATCAACTAAAGACAGACAAGGATTACAATTCACGCTTCAACACAATTTGAACAACCACATGCACATATTCACACCAATACACGTACCGTATGCTCGGACACCACAAAGCGATTTTTACAAAGATTAAAGTTAGCCATACATACCTGTAGTAGAGTTTCCCTTTCGTAATTTCTATCACAAATCACCGGATTGTCGGGCACCGTCAATCTATCCCACGATGTGACCTATTTCACTTAGGATTAGGAACCTTGAATTCAATTAAGTATTTCAACAAACATTATGTGATCCCTTAGGTTACTAACCCCCTTTTTGTGCATAATTACCCAAGTTCGTTTCCCCCATTACTAGGTTACGGAGTTACATTCACATGCATGTAAGGTTTCATCTTTCATTTTTCAAAACCAACCCATGAGTTCTTTATTCCCATCCAAAATCTGAGAAATTGGGAGAATAAGAGTGAAGTCTTACCTTTTAGCGAAGAAGATGACTGATTACTCGATAATATCCGGGCTTGAGTGATTTTGGAAAATCAATTTGAGTGATGTTGGAAACTTCTCTCTCAAGAACTCTCTTTTTCTTCTCTCTATCTTGTTTAGAATCCAGTTAAAATGAAACGGGGTAGGGGTTAAATGAAGCTGGGGTCGGGTATAAAAGTTTGGAAAATTAAAAGCTCGTGTCAAATATGCGGTCAGGAATGCGATCGCATTCCTGACATGCGGTCCGTAGAGTTGACCGCAGAATGGCCCCAGGTGGGCCAAACTTTGGAAAAAATCTGCCCAGGTATGCGACCACTATGCTGTCTGCATACTCGTTACGAGATCGAATAGTGCGTCGCATAACACCCCTCCCAAAAAATCAAAGGTAATAATGCGACAGCTATGCGGTACGCAGAATCGAAATGCGGTCGCAGATTGGACCGCATAGTTGTCCTTCAGTTGGGCAGTGATCTGCCCGTATATGAGACCACTATGCGGTCCGTATACACGTTATGCGATTGCATAGTGCGTCGCATAACACCCCTCCCAAAAAATCAAAGGTAATAATGCGACAGCTATGCGGTACGCAGAATCGAAATGCGGTCGCAGATTGGACCGCATAGTTGTCCTTCAGTTGGGCAGTGATCTGCCCGTATATGAGACCACTATGCGGTCCGTATACACGTTATGCGATTGCATAGTGCGTCGCATAACACCCAATTTCTAGAAAATTTAATTCTTTAACTCCCAGGGTACTTTTCTTTCAAATTAGGTCTGTTTTAGGAATTTCCACAGTAAAAACAACTCGGGGACTCGTTTCGGGCATTAATTTAAGCAAGAAATTTTGTGGGTCTTTACAATAAGATGATGAAAATTAAAGGTTATGGAAGCTAAATTGGACAAATACCTAAGGCACGCGACTACCCGCCAAACAAGAGGATCGACTTGTCCCAAGCAAACTTTGAAGAATCGACAAAACTCAATGATAACAGGGTCGATGGGAGGCTTAAATCCTAATGTGAAGGGATAAGTATAAACATAAGAATACCCAGTTCTATTCGAGGTTATTCTTTGGTTATCGTTAGGAACTACAACAGGAAAAGCAGGCTTCCAACAACAATCCCTGCGTACGAGTGACACTAAACCCTCAGTTATTTGGGTAGGATAGAGGTCAGCACTATCATGTGATGACATGGAAGAAAGCTGCTCACTCATGGATTGACTATCCTTGGAAAAATAATACTCGACAGGAACTATCTCATCAACTCTCGGTTCACGAAGTGGTTCATTGTGTTCTCTACTCTTTGCTGAAGATCTAGAAGCCCTAGATCTCGAAGAAGAAAAAGAAATAGTAGACCTAGAAGAAGATGGGGGGGGGNACAAATAAAGAAAGAAGGTTAGAATTTTTTCGTGAAAGCAAATAAAGGAAAAGGGGTATTTATACTCGAAGGCAACCGTAAAAAAATGGAAAAAACAGTGATGTGAAAGTCATAATTGAAGCTGTCACTTCATGACTGATGCACCCGCAAAAAGCCCTAAAAGGCGCTGAATAATTGCAGAACCAATCGGGGGAATTCCAGGTGGCATGGACATTAAATGGAAGTGACAAGCGACACATACATTCAGAGACGGATGCAATGGTACGAGTGAAGCGGCGACAAAATATTCCTGCCATAAAAGAGTATCCACTTACCAAATATTTAATCGATAAATAAATGGTAAGTCGGGGGACTATCTGTATTGGTAAAAATAAGCTTCACACGTGTATTAATTATGATGACTAAGCAGTCCATGTGGAGCAATGCAAATATGACAACTAGACGAGACTTCACGAAGAGGCACGAGACGAAGAGGAACAGAACATAATACCCACGAAGTAATCAGGTACGAGAATCTCAATCTAATTGAGGAAATGAAGAGACACGGTCAAAATGAATCGAGACAGAATAAAGGACAGATTCGATGATCTTCAATCAATGTGCCAAACGTTACATAATCATCACGCAACAGTTACGATTAATCATTGTAACGTTACATTAATGCCTTTATTAGTCATTAATGCTCAATCACTGAAAACAGTAGACGTTATATTAGGAAATTCCATATATAAGGGAGTAAACTATGACTTGTAGACAAGTTCGAACCATTGTTGAAACATACTTACTTTTACGCATCTTACTTCTTTTTTATTTAAAAATCTATT
This sequence comes from Nicotiana undulata, assembly GCA_005239495.1. NCBI lineage: Eukaryota > Viridiplantae > Streptophyta > Magnoliopsida > Solanales > Solanaceae > Nicotiana > Nicotiana undulata. The sequence goes on from ML255138.1 coordinate 99,971, forward strand.
TACAATTATTTCCATTTTCTTTTTGTTATAAGAAACATGTGTTTTTCTTAAAATAGCTTTGACAGAGAATATAATTCTTTGGTTAAACAAGGGTGTCGACAAGATCCTCTTGATTTTGTGGTCCTCGAGGAACTTTGTTACTTTACCCCTTATGAATTGCTTCCCGTTATCGCAGGTTATCTCGGAAGGGATCCCGAACCGGCATAGGATGTGGTCCCATATGAAGTTGATGACTTCTTTTTCTCTTATCTTCTCGAAAGTCTGTGCTTCCACCCATTTGTTGAAATAGTAAGTCATAAGTAGAATAAATATGGCTTTACCTAGTGTCGTTGGTAACAGTCCGATGATGTCTATCCCCCATTTCATGAACGACCACGGTGACAGGACCGAATGCAGTTGTTCGCCGGGCTGAAGGATCATGGGCGCGAACCTTTGACATTTGTCACACTTACGGACGAACTCCCTAGCATCTTTTTCTATACTGTCCCAGTAATAACCTGCCCTGATCACCTTTCGGACTAAGGATTCAGTGCCGGAGTGGTTCCCACAGGTGCCCTCGTGGATTTCCCGAAGCATATAATCTTTGTCCCCCAGCCCCAGGCATACTGCCAGGGGTCCGTCGAAGGTTCTCCTGTAGAGGGTGTTGTTCTCATCGAGCGAGAACCTAGCTGCCTTGGTCCGTAGGGCTCTTGATTCTTCAGGTCCGCAGGCAGCTTTCCGTCCTTTAAATAGTTTATGTATTTGTTTCTCGAATCCAGGTCAGGCTGGTGGAATTTATTTCGGCATGGCCATCTTTAATCACCGATCTTGTTAACTGGACCACGGCTCCGGGGAGTACATCATCCTCTTCGAAAGATGACCCTAGATTTGCGAGGGCGTCGGCTTCACTATTCTGCTCCCGTGGTATATGGTTTAAGGTCCATTCATTAAAGCGATGCAACATGACCAGAGTCTTGTCGAGGTACCTCTGCATTCTGTCTTCTCGGACCTCGAAGCTCTTATTTACCTAGTTAACAACTAGGAGAGAATTACATTTGTCCTCAGTGCACTCGGCTCCAAGACTTTTGGCTAACTCCAGACTTGCAATCACAGCCTCATACTCGACTTCATTGTTAGTCAATTTTGTAGTTTTTATGGATTGTCTAATTACATTGCCCGTGGGCGGAATTAGTACAATGTCGAGCCCGGACCCTTTCACATTGGAAGCACCGTCGGTGAACAGGGTCCATATCCTGGAAGATGTGCCCGTTTTTAATAATAATTCCTTCTCTACTTCCGGCACCAGGGCGGGCGCGAAGTCTGGGATTTGATAGCCGTTCGGGGCTAATATTCAATAACGTACCCTCCGAGTTTGATGGCCCACTTGGCCAATTGACCCGACAACTCAGGTTTATGCAATATGTTCCGAAGAGGGTACGTCGTCAAGACGCAGATGCGATGACATTAAAAATAAGGTTTTAATTTTCGAGATGCGCTAATCAGCGCAAGGGCTAATTTTTCCAAAAGAGGATACCTAGTTTCGGCACTGCCCAGGGTCCGACTCACATAATAGAGAGGGAATTGCGTACCTTATTCTTCTCGAACCAATACACCGCTTACCGCTACCTCTGATACGACCAAGTATAGATACAATGTTTTGCCCTTATTTGGAGTGTGCAACGAATGTGGGCTCGACAGATACAACTTAAATTCCTCTAGGGCATTTTGGCATTCGGGGGTCCACTCGAAGTTATTTTTGTTTTTGAGCAGGGAGAAGAAATGATGGCTTTTATCTGACGATCTCGATATGAACCGTCCCAAGGTCGTTATCCTCCAGTCATTCGCTGTACGACCATCACGCTGTTAACCACCGTGATCTCTTCAACGACTTTGATTTTGTCGAGGTTGATCTCGATTCCCCTGTTTGACACCATGAAACACAGGAACTTCCCTGACCCTACCCCGAAGGAAATTTCTCGGGATTGAGTTTCATGTTTTAGCTTCTGAGGATATCGAACGTTTCCTGCAAATGGGTTAGATGGTCCTCCGCGCGCAGAGACTTAACTAGCATTTCTTCGATATATACTTCCATTGATTTGCCTATTTGGCACTTGAACATTTTATTGACCAACCGTTGGTACATGGCCCCAGCATTTTCCAGCCCGAAGGGCATGACGTTGTAGCAATATGTCCCATACTTCATGATGAACGAAGTCTTTTCCTTGTCTTCGGGGTTCATTTAAATATGATTGTACCCCGAGTAGGCGTCGAGAAAGGTAAATATCTCGTGCCCGGCCGCGGCATCGATCAGGCGGTCGATGTTGGGCCGTGGGAATGAATCTTTAGGGCATGCTCTATTCAAGTCCTTATAGTCTATACACATTCTCAACTTAATCCCTTTCTTGGGCACTACCACCACATTAGCCAGCCAATCAGGGTATTTTACTTTCCTAATAGAGCCTATTTTGAGGAGTTTTGTTACCTCATCCTTGATGAATGCATGTTCTACTTCGGATTGAGGCCTCCTTTTCTGTTTTACTGGCTCGAATCTGGGGTCGACGCTCAGTTGATGGGTGGTTACTTCGGGTGGAATCCCTGTCATGTCTAAATGGTACCAAGCGAAGCAGTCAATATTATTGGTAAGGAATTGAATGAAATTTTCCCTGCGTTAGGGGGTTAATCCCGTTCCAAGTATACCTTTTGATCTGGAGGTTATCCGACCAGGACTGCATGTTCCAGCTCTTCGACCGTTGATTTAGTTGCATCCGATTCCTCGGGGGCGACGAAAGTATGGGGTGTGAGGAAGTCTTCCCTGCCATCCCCAGGGGTCATTTCTCCCTCTGGTTCCTTTGAGGTGGAGGGCGCTGGCACCAGCAGATCGTTGTGAATATCGAACATTTCCCTGGCCGCATGTTGCTCTCCACATATGGTTTTTATACCGTCCTCCATCGGAAACTTCATCATTTGATGGAAAGTTGATGGTACCACCCTCATGTTGTGTATCCATGGCCTTCCAAGCAGTGCGTTGTATCTCATATCCCCTTTGACATAGAACCAAGTGTTCTTGATTATCCCAGACATGTTGACTGGGAGGGTGATCTCCCCTTCCGTTGTCTCGCCGGCCATGTTAGATCCGTTGAGAATTAGAGAAGTGGGTATGACTCGGCCGAGTATCCCGAGCCGTTCCACTATATCCGTACTAATTACAATGGCCAAGCTACCTGGGTCCACTAGAACGCGTTTAATTTGAATGTTATTCAAGAGGAAGAAAATTACCAGCGCATCATTATGCGGGTGAGGTGGGGTCTAGGGGTCCCCGTCTCTGAATGCAAGGATGTCTTCGGGCACGTAGCTCCAAATTTGTCCTTCCGCGGTTTCTGATATCCTTGCCCGCTTAACCACAGGCCCCTGCGGGATGTCGTTTCCCCCGACGATCATGTATAAGGAGTGTTTGAGCTTTCTTGTTTCGTTATTTCGAGTTGTTGTTCTTCCCTGGGGAAGGTCCACGATTCGTCTGGCAATCCTTGTAGATTCCCTTTGCTAGCTAATCGGGTTGCTTCTTTCTGAAGGTGTATGCAATCCTTGGTTCGATGACCGTGAGTACCGTGGAACTTGCATATCAGGTTAGTGTCCCTCCATGAGGGATCTAATGATACGGGTTTTGGAAATCTGGTGTATTTGATTTTACTCAAGGCTGATATGATGCCCGAGATATCATCCCCGAAACAGCATTGGGTTGATCGGGGTACCCTTGCTCTCTTCCTGTGCCTACCGGACCTAGCTTTGTCTGCTATCCTTCTTTGGTTCGTTTTTAAATTGGTTTGGGGCTCGTTGGCCCTTATGATGGTCCTTGGACTTTCGATGTAAGGCTGATACCTTTCTCCTTGTGGCTCCGGCTTTCTCTATGGGAGTCTTGACTCTATTTTCCTAACGAGGTCTCCGAGTATTCTTACGATGGTTGGATCGGTCGTAGGTCCCTTATTTCTTAATTTTTTCGATACCGGCTGGATTCGGGGGGCTGTTTTTGGTGCTGTCGCATCTGAAATTCTTCGACGGCTTTGTAGCTGCGCAATCGCTGCTTCTTGCGTCTGGAGCATTTCAAAGATCATTTGGGGATTGCCTTCCCCGTTCTTTCGAATGATAGTTTCCCGTTCCGCTCGCTGGCCTCTTTGGTGTGTGCTCCAGTTGGTGCGATGATTGATGTCGTTGCACCGACTGTCACTTAAGTCTGTGTTCTCGGGGGTAGGCTCCGTTGTGTTGTCCGAGTTTGGTGGCGGTATGCCGGCATTCGGGATGCTTACATCGTTCTCTCCAACTCACCCGAAGCTGCTATTTTCGTATGTGCTTGCCGAGCTGGACATTCTGATATGAAATCGAATATTCTTTGGACAAGAAAAAGTGTGAAAGACAACTTGCGTTTTTTCAATGAACTAGCACTAAAACAATCACTATTATCTCTAGCCCCACGGTGGGCGCCAAACTGTTTACCGTGAAAATGGTAATTATAATTATATTTAGTTAAGTGGTTCCAAAAACATGTGATTTATCTTAATACCTGTTATTGAACAATTGTAGCTAAGTGCGTTAAGGCAGAGTATAGAGAAAGCAGTAAGAAAGCTGAAAAAAGCAAACCAGAGCGCCTTAGGTCGAAGGCTCGATGTAGACCTCGAGGGTTTTTGAGACCGAGGTTCGGGGCCTGGGTCGGAAGATCGATGGAGCTATAACAGACTTTTGGGCCTTGGGATACGCTATTTATGATCAATGATACGCTATAAATAAAGAACAAGTAATGGAAAGTAGTAAATGTGAATAAATGAACTAGTAAAGAGAAATAAAGAATGTTTTGATTTTAAATCAGAGAATGTTCTTGTGCCTTGTATTCAATATAATGTGTGTGTTCAAAATCACAAGGGTTCCCTTTATATAGCAGGGAGGGTCCTAACATAGTACATCAACATTTATTACAAAGATTTCGATTGATTCAACTAATTAATGCCCAAGTACGGAATCGTACTTCATTACAGAGCTATTTGCCTTGATCCCCATGCCGTTCTCTATGTCGATTCCAGGTTCGTGTCCTCTTGGGTCAAGGGTAAGCAAGGCTTCAATATCGGGCTCAGAGTCATACTTGAGACCTCATGTGAGTAAGCCATCAAATATAAACATAAAATTGGCCCTTCCAAGTTTAGCCATACACATTTCACCTAGTCTTCCGCTTATTCACAATTCCTTATTTTTCCTTAAATATTTTTTTTTTTAAAAATACTGCTCTTTTTCTCCCTTTTTTTCTATATTACCTTCCACCTTTTAAACAACTTCACATCTTAACTTTCCCACATTCACCCCCAAACTTAGGCTTTTAGCCTATATTTATACTTTTAATGTACTTAGGGAGGTAGGGTGCCAAAGGGTATGTCAATAAAGAACGAAGGGTTAAAGCTTGTAACATGGTTGCCATAGAAAAAGGTTAAAAGCTCAAAATGGGTTGACAACGGAAAATATGTAAGGGTAGGAACTTTAAAGCACAATAGCGGTCCAAGGAAGGCCTAATATCATTTTTCAAACCAAGTTAGTCTAGGATTTCGCCTTGAAGCACATTCTGGGTATGTTCTAGCCTAGAAATGATGCAAAATAACTCACAATAAATCTCACCACGCATGACACATGAACACTCAAGTGGAATACAAATCCAAAATCCAATTGAAACCAATGAATCAAAGAAGTCACATATAGCATAAGAGGCTATTTAGTGAATCAAAGAGCCAAAAATTGAGTCTAAAAGTCATGACAATGATCTTTACTTCAATCATTTTTTCTGTTGAAGGATAAAAAATTCATATGCCAAGGTTTAAATCATGTTGATACCAAGCAAGCCACAAATTGACCAATGGGCACAAACCCCAACTCAAACCACTTATTATTCCTAAATTAACAAAAACTATATCTAAACTACAAGACTAATTCTCTTAAGAAAGTCGCCAAGTTATCCATCATCGGGAAGTCGAAACAAAATTTTACCAAAAGTTGTCCGGTTCAAAAAGAAAATTGGCATCCTCGGAAAAAGAACCGTGGTGAAAAGAAAACCAAGGATATTGCCAGCAAAATAAAACATACTATGTAAAAAAAACTCAAGAATCTAATAAACATACTCATATAACACATCACATGACAACAAAGTAACATCACATGAAAACAAAATACCAATCTACCATATCCACAGTTATACAAGAAGCCACCCCCAACTCGAAATGTTGCAATAGCCCCAATGCAAATAAACAAAATAGAGTAAAATGGTGAAAGGTGCTCCCTGAATACTGCATCAAGTGCTCTCCTCACTGTCGGACTCCGTCGCATCTTCTTCTCCTTCTTCCTCGGACCAATGAATTGGAGCATCATCATTCTCTTCCAGCTCTGTCGATGGCAGTGGCTAATGAGGATTTAGAACTTTCAATAGCCCCTTCACACCCTTTCACATGCGGGTGAACAATTTATCTCCCTTTTCTTCATCCTGGTGTGTGCATTTGCCAGTTTGGCATGAGAAGTGCTCAAACTACCGTGCGCCGTGGCCAAATCAGTATATGCCTTCTCCAGCTTCTTCAGGTGATCCCCCCGCTTCTTCTGATCCTCAAAGTACTTTTGAAAATATTTCTTTGAAATGTATGCAGAGGGTACCTCAGATGTTTCCCCAGGTCCCTGTGGAAGTCTAGCTACTAGCTCGCGAATCTGCCGCATTTCCTCGGAAAGCATAGCAAATGGCCCTCCTGTAGAAGATGAAGGCTGGCTACTCTAGTCGATCCGAGAAGAAAATACAAACTTCTCTTTTTTCTCTTGACGGCACCACCCTCTCCTCTTTTCTTTAATGGGTTGATAGGCTTTCCCGGCTCTAACCAGTTGTCCTCCGGGTCATCCTGAACCCCAGCAAGTTGGCACAACTCAGTGATAAAAGATGGGAATATCAATGATGGACCGTTCAGATGTCGATACTCCCTCAGTTCATTGATGAAAATCTCACCAACATTGAGCGGAATACCATCAAGAGTGCATGGTACCATCTGGGCTCTCTTTATAGGTACATTCCATATATTCGACACAGGAGAGATGCGACTGCCTATGATGGCCAGCCATATCTTGGCTTCAGCAGTGAATTCCTTGGATGTGATTCCTCTCTTTTCCGCTGCCCAAGGAACATCCCCGGGCATAATCTTGAGACCAACTAATCCTCTAGAACACAATATTTTTCAAGGAATGAGTCCATATCATGGTCATGGAGGTGATAGACTTGGTTCGCGGCTTCTGCTCTGAAATGTACCATTTTGCCGCGAATCCTCATCTTTGGCCTTTTCAACCTGATGGCTGGGAGATTTTCATAGAACTCCCTCACCCATTGCTCATTGTCTATGCAAGGTTGAGGGGCGAAACAGGTCCAGCTCATGTCTACAAGTCTCCGGTGGAACTTAGGAAGACGTTCCGGGACCTTATCCAACAATATTTCACTTTACAGGACCAACTTCTTTGAGATTAATTCGGCATAATACCGTTCATGACATTCAAGTGACAAGGATCGGTGCTGGTCATAATTCTCCTCAACCTCCAAAGGACTTTCATGCGCGGAATCATCGGAGTTAGTGCTAATTTTTGGCTTATTTACCTATAAATAAATCATTGGAGTGAATACGTGGTATGACTATGAAATATATTGCAAAATGATTCAAAGATTCCAAAGAAATGATTGGACAGTCGAAACCATCCTTAGAAAAATAGGAGGTGTCTGCTCTTTGATATCGCAATTGCGAAGGCATCAGGTTTTCTCAGGACTCGCAAATGCGAAAATCTCTTCGCAATTACGAAGATAGTGAAGGGTGCCAGTTTTCGCAATTGCGACCACCTCTTCGCAAATGCGAAGGGGCCATCACAATTGCGACCCATCGTCCCCAACTTTAGAGAAGTCCTTAGGTTTGAAATTATTTTTGATGAAATCACACTTTTAAACACCCCAATAAGTTTTTAGGCACTCAAAAAGGCAATAAATATCACACAACCACGAATTGTACAAAATTTAAATCATTCGTCAAAGAATCTCTTTCAGGCCTTTCATCGAACACATATGAAGCACAGAAACCACTCCTATTTTAACAAAACCATGGGTACTCAGACTTCCCCAATTTTCTAAGAAAAGGTCTAGGCTCACACTCTCAACCAACCTCACCCAGAAATCAATATTTGATTGAGAATTTTTTTTTGCACTTAGGAGTGAAAATGAGGGAGTTTTGAAGTTGGGAGAGTGAGAGATACCAGTCGTTAAGTTCCTTTTTGCCTCAAAGATTTTGCATTTTTTGTTAGACTGAATAGCGAGACCCAGTTAAGTCCTTCAGAGGTTGCATTTGCGCCCCCACTTTCGCAATTGCGAACTTCCAACTTTCAGAAGTGGTCGCAAATGTGACGGTTTTCTCGCTTTTGCGATTTGGGCCAGATTCGCAAATGCAAAGAGAAGTTTGCAAATGCGAATGCTGGTGCTTCTGCAATTTTCAACTATTGGATTTGTTGCTCTCCGTCACCCCGACCTACTCAAATCAACTCCAAAAATTCTAAAAATTGGCAGATTAGTTCAAAATAATATACTAATTTATTTTAAAAAAGAAAATTTCAAAAATGACAATTTTTTTTAAAAACCATTTGTTGCCTCCCACCAAGCACCACATTTAACGTCCTGGCACGACGCAGATCAACTTTACCACTTTTCTTGCCACTTGGACGATATGAACTGGGCACCTAGCTTGGAATCAAGCTTGTGACCACGAGCGATTTGGGGTGGTAAATAGATGATCAAGCCAAGCATTATTCTTCATTTTACACTTCTTGGCTTTCATGTGAGGAATGTCATTTTGCCTTCTTGTTCCCTCAAATTGTAAGATGTATGGCCTTTTCCTTTCCTCCTCGCAATCCCTCATTGACTCGTTTAGTTCAATTCCCATATCAACACACAAGCCCAATGTTGAAAAGTGCTTGGAATGTGACATCAAACCTCCAAATTGCAATTCTTCCAGGATTTTGACATCCTTTATTTCCCCTGGACTAGAGTCAATCTCAACCATATTTTTATTTACACCAGTTGACTCTAATTCCATATTTTTATTGGCATCACAAACACTCATGGATTCGGTTGGAGGATATTCAATTCTTGATTCCTCAAATTGAAGCTCAGTTTCTTCCTTGAAATCGGACTCTTCTTGATCTCTTTCCACACTCTCAAGTTGGTGGGCATAGTGAGCCTCAACCAATATTATCATTTGATTTTCCAAAGTGCGGATATCCTCATCATTTTGAGTCAAGCCTTGTTTCAAGTCCTCAAATGCCAAGCTTTGCTTCTCCTCATTTTCAAGAATGGTCTCCAACATAAGCATCATCCTCTCATTTTGAGAATTTGAGAGTTCTTCTTGGTTTTGATCAAGTGCCAAGGAAGGATTTTCGACTTCAACCTCTAAGGAAGGTTCTTGGCTATCATGCACTTACGAGGCTTTTTGGACCACTAAAGCTTCAAGCATCTCTTCCATTTGTGAGTTCAACCTTTCAAGCGCCAAGTCATTTTGGATACTATTCTCCAAAAGCTCCTCCAAGGCATTTTTCTCTTTGTTTTCTCCTTCAAGTAGGCATTCTAACATGATCTTGAACTCTCCATTTTGACCATGCTCAATTTCTTCCACTTCCTCATCACTATAGTTGTCATCACAAAAATTAGAATCATCATAGCGGGGTCTTGGGAAAGGGAAGGACAAATAAACACAATCATACCAATGACCATTTTGACGACCACACTTATCACAAATACTCCACTCATGGGTTTGAGATTCCGCGCACAATCCCCCACCGGGAGAATTTAAACAATTTTGCCATTAGTGTGGTCCTCCACAATAAGGACAAGGGTCATCAAAGTATGAACAACTACCATCCGATCAATTTTATTGTATGATGCCTTTTTTTTTGCAAACTAAGAAAATAAACAAGAACCAAACGAGAAAAATAGACCAAGGTAAGAAAGATAATTACACAAATATTCACAAGTTTGGACCAAAGCACTTACGCTTATTTCTCAAACAACCTAAATTATGCCAAATTGTTCCCCGACTGGAGGCAGTTTGACAAACTTCTTCCTTCAGATAGCCATTTAGGAAAGCACTCTTTATATCCATCTGATGGAGAGTGAATTCCATGTGTGCAGCAAATGCTATAAGAAGTCTGATTGCCTCCAGTCTTGCCACAGGAGCAAAGGTCTCATCATAGTAAATTCCCTCTTCTTGACTATATCCTTGGACAACCAGTCTAGCCTTGTTACTTGTAACAGTTCCATCATCATCAAGCTTGTTCCTGAAGACCCACTTTGTGCCAATCACTAATCTGTCTAGTGGTCTGGGTACCAAGTGCCATACTTGACTTCTTCAAATTGATTCAGCTCTTCTTGCATGGCATTTACCCAGTCAGCATCCTGTAGGTCTTCACCAATGTTCTTTGGTTCGATCAAGGATATGAAGGCATCAAACGCACACAGATTTTTCAAAGAGGATCTTGTTTTGATTCCAGATGTCAAGTCTATTATGATGTTCTGTGTGGTTTGAGCACCAACTGTTAATTTCTAGATGATCCCATGATGTTTTGTTGTTGTGAAACAGGATCAGGGCCAAGGTCCAGAGTAATTTGCTGTTGAGTTCCCCTTGTCATGTTGCTTGGGGTAGTTGGACCTGGTCTATCACCTGTTCCATCTTCCATATTTGCTTCAGTGTGGTCACTGCTTCTCACCAGTCCAAGCTCCTCATCTTCTGGTTCTTGTCTCTCAGAAAAAGTGTTAGTTTCATCAAAGACAACATGCACACTCTCTTCTACACACATACTTCTTTTATTATATACTTTATAAGCTTTTCTATGTGATGAATATCCCAAGAATACTCCCTCATCACTTCTGGGATCAAATTTACCTAGGGAATCTTTGCCATTGTTGTGCACAAAGCACTTGCATCCGAAAGCCCTAAGGTGGGATATGTTGGGCTTTCTCCCTTTAAGTAATTCATAAGGAGTTTTCTCTACCAGTGGCCTGGTCATGCATCTATTTATTATGTAGCATGCAGTGTTTATTGTTTCTGCCCAGAAGCTATGAGGTAGTTTTCTAGAAAGAAGCATGGTTATGGCCATGTCTTCAAGAGTTCTATTTTTTCTTTCAACAACCCCATTTTGTTGTGGGGTTCTAGGGGAAGAAAAGTTGTGATTGATACCATGTTCATCACAGAACTCAACAAACTTTGCATCTTCAAATTCAGCACCATGATCAGATCTTATTGATGCTAGTTGATTTCCCAACTGTTTTTGAGTTTTTCTAATAAATGAAGTGAACATATCAAATGCTTCATCTTTAGATGTCAGAAATAAGGTCCAGGTGAACCTTGAGTAATCATCAACTAGCACCATTATATATTTCTTACCACCTCTGCTCAGAGTTCTCATAGGACCACATAAGTCCATATGAACCAGTTCCAACGTCCTGGTGGTACTAACCATTTTCTTGCTTTTGAATGAGGATCTTACCTGCTTCCCCCTTGCACATGCCTCAAAAACTTTGTCTTCCTTGAACTTAATGTTAGGAAGCCCTACCACTAAGTCCTCAGAGACTAATTTGTTAAGCTGATTCAGACTCACGTGACCAAGTCTTTTGTGCCAAAGGAGGGGATCATTGTCTAACACACTTAAGAAAGCGAGTTCATTTTCAGACAGTGTGGACAAGTCTATGACATAGATATTATTCATTCTTTTCCCTGCAAAAAAATCTTGTCAGTAAGCAGGTTAATCACAAAACATTTTGTGGAAGTGAAAGCAACCAGGTTACCTCTGTCACACAATTGTGACACACTGATCAGGCTATATTTCAAGCCATCTATCAAGTACACATGTTCAATGGAACGTGTGTCATCCTTACCTACCTTACCAACCCCTATAATTTCACCTTTCTTTCCATTTCCAAAGGAGACATTTCCTCCTTTGAGGTTTTCAAGTGAAAGGAACTATTCCCTGTCATATGTTTTGAGCAGCCACTATCCAAGTACCAAATTTGGCTGCTTCCTCTCACTTGAACCTACAAAAAGAAATCAGGGATTAGTTTTAAGAACCCAAACTAGTTTGGGTACTTTTCTATGAGACAAAGGATGAATTAAGTTATTTCTGGCCCAATTTGGTAACCAGTTTTTCTTTTTAACAAACCTCTCATTTCTTCGACTGACCTTCTCTTTTGCAGTAAATTCAATTTTGTAATGACCAGTCTTACCACAATGGGTGAAAATTTTATTCTCAGGGAAAGTGAGATACTTGCTTTTGAGATCCCACTTGGGTAATTGACTCCCAAATCAAAGTCCTCTCCGGTTTCTACTATGGTTTTCTTGAAGCCATGTCAAGGCATCGGAGGAGTTATTCCATTTACATGTTCGATCTAACTCATGTTTGACTTTACCAAGTTCTTATTTAAGAGTCCTTATTTGTTCATCCTTGGTATACATTTTATCTTTTAGTTTTCCCATATTTTCTTCTAACATGGTATGAGAATGATCAACAATCTTTTTAATGGATCCTAGCTTTAACTTTAACTTTTCAAGTTTTTAGCTCTAGAATCTCAGTTTCAAGTGGATGAACCTGGTTCATCAGAAGAGTATTTTTCTTTTCAGATTCACTTACTCTGATTTCCAGGTTCATGCATTTTTCTTTTAGCATTGCACATTCTTTAGAGAGTTGTTCTTTCTCTTTGGTTGTTTCTTCAGAATCATCCATGAAATCCAGTATCAACTCAGAGAGTTTCTTTTTAGATAGGAACTTTTTTTTGTTTTTGAGATGGGAGATACTTACCTCTGGTTCTTCATATGATTCCTCATCAGATTCTCCAATTGCTATGAGCGCCTGTTCTTCATTCTCACCATCTTCTGATTCTTCATCTGATCTTTCCCCCCAAGCAGCAACCATAGCTTTTGTTGTGGTTTTCTTGGGTTGGACCAGTTCCTTCTTCCTGTTCCTTCTTTAAAATATCTCCTTTTTCCATTCTACTTCCCACTGAGGACAGTTCTTGATATGGTGGTCAGTCTTTTCACACTTGTAGCATCCCTCGTTGGTTGGCCTTTCTGGAGCATTTGCTTTGTTGTAGTTTCCATCTCTGAAGATGCCCTTCTTCCTTATGAGAAATTTCTGAATTCTTTGGTAATCATGGCCATCTCATCCTCCTCCAGATCTGCTCCCTCAGCGATTCTCAGTGCTAGAATCCTTTCCTTCTTTGGAGAATCCATTTTCATTGTCTGCCTTCTGAGTTCATAGGCGGTGAGGTTGCCAATTAGCTCGCCAACCTGAGGGTTGCCATATTTTTGGATTCCTGGATAGCAGTGATTTTACTTTCCCAGGAATTCGGCAAGACCCTTGTCAGGATCTTCTCCACCATGTCCTCTTCAAGAATGACTCTACCAAGAGACTTGAGTTCATTTGTCAGAGTTGTGAACCTCGTGTACATCTCTTGGATTGTCTCTCCTTCTTTCATAGTAAAGTTTTCATACTAAGAGTATAGTAGAGTACCTCTTGATCTTTTCACTTGAGGTGTTCCTTCATGGGCTACTTGCAAGGTATCCCAGATTTCTTTGGCAGTGGTGCAACTTTGGATCCTGCTATACTCTTCTGGACCTAGTCCACACACTAGCCATTTTTTGGCCTTAGCATTCTTCTCCCATTTCTTTAGATCCTCAGCAGTGCAATCAGCTCTAGATTTTGGTACATCTGCTCCTTCAAAAGTCTTCTTCATGGTGGCTAGAGGACCATCAGTGACTATGTCCCAAAGCTCATAGTCTTCTCCAATCAAGTGGTCCTTCATACTGTTCTTCCATCAAGAGTTATACTGGACATTAAATAGTGGTGGCCTTGCAGTTGATTGACCCTCCCAGTTTCCAGGTGGTGCACTCATTTTGATCTTTTCCAAGGTGTTAGCCTTTTCAAGGATAACCTGCTCTGATACCAATTGATGTTTTATACGTCAATACCACACAAGAGGGGGGGGTGATTTGTGTGGTGTCCAATTTTCGAGTGCAGTCTCTATAGAAGAACCTGGTTCTTCTTGGTGTTCCAACTTCTACAGTTTGCGGAAAAGTAATTGCAGAAATAAAAGAACACAACAATTTTACGTGGAAAACACCTGGCTCAAAAGGTGAAAAAACCACGACCTACTTCCCAGTAGGATTTTCCCAAACTCTTCACTACAACTCTGAGCCAAACAACATTTACAAAATAAACTCTTTTGTAAACCTAAGGACTAACTCTAATCCCTTTGTAGCAAACTAGCCTTTAGCTAATTGCTACAAACTTCAAGTTAACTCTAACTTGATCAATGTGTACCTATTACAATTGCTTCTAATAAAGCTGAAAGATACAATATTTAATCACCTACTACAAACCAACTAGACTCAAAAGATAACAGATGGAACTGGTTCTTCTAGCTGGTTCAAGTAGCTTTTGTGTCGCACAAGGAATCTGCTTGCAAAATTGCTTTGGTAATTTTGCTTTCAGTTCTTGTTTCACTTCTNTACAAACCAACTAGACTCAAAAGATAACAGATGAAACTGGTTCTTCTAGCTGGTTCAAGTAGCTTTTGTGTCGCACAAGGAATCTGCCTTCCAAATTACTTTGGTAATTTTGCTTTCAGTTCTTGCTTCACTTCTATCTTTGTGCGATTTTATATTCAGCAGGAATACTTAAATATTTTATAAGCTCCAGTAGTTGAGATGTTGTTGTTCAGTTCTAGTGCAACTCTTCCTTGGTGGAAGAGGTTGTGTTCATCTCAACTTCCTTGTTTCTGTCATTGCTGAATTCGAACTCTTTCTTCTTCTCACTTTGCAACCTTTTCGCTTTAGAAGACAACCTCTTAGTTCATAGATAATTTAGAGATCATGTTTATCTCCTGTGCATGTACGCTTCTTTTTCCAATGGGTCTGTTTGATAATGTTTGCCCTGATGGACCTGGATCAACTTGGTAGGCATTTGTCAATCTTCAAAACCATGCAGTGACTTGGTTCAACACAATCAATGTGTGGTCAATCAATTGGCCGGTGGAAATTTCATGAAATTGACTTACCCCGAGGCATGTGAGGTCTTAGATTAGATGGATGACATATCGTCGGCATGGAAAAGTAGAGCAAACGTACCTGAAGGTGAGTCCGGTGTGAAGAGTCTTCACAAAGAACTTCATGAACATGGGCAAGCAATTGCCGAGCTCACTACCACTATGAACCAACTTTCCAAGGTCCAGCTTCAACAATTACAAGGGCCAAAGCAAGTAAATGCCATGGAGGGAGTGAATGTGTTAGTGAACCACAGAAGACCTCGGGGAAATCCAAATCAAAGCAACAATGATCAAGGTGACAAAGGACCAAGTGGGTATAGTCAAGAAGAGCCATATGATGATCAAGAAGAGGATGTTATGTATGCTAATAATTACCAAAGTCAAGGTAACAATCAAAGATACAATCAAAATTGGAGCAACCAAGGCAACAATCAAAGTTGGGGTAATCAAAGACAGAGAAATTGAAACAATAACAACAATTCACGAAACTGGGGGAACAATAACAACCAACAATGGGGGAACAACAATGATAACAATTGGAGCGGAGGCAATAACAACAACAATTGGGGTGGTAATGGTAACCGGGGGTCGGGCTTTCAAAGGCCCCCGATGTACCAACAACCAAGCAATCCACCCCCGTACCAAGCTCAAGGACAAATCTCATCAAGTAATGACATGGGAAGAATTGAACAAATGTTCAAGCAAATGATAGAGTGAAATGCGGACTCCGATGCTCAATTGGCCTCCCACAACACCTCCATTAGAAATATTGAAGTACAAATGGGCCAAATGTCTCATGCCTTGAACACACGCCCAAAGGGAGCACTACCGAGTGATACGGTGGTGAACCCCTAGGGTGGGATCAATAATGATACCGGTCACGCCATGGCGGTGACCACAAAAAGTGGAAAAGGCGATTAAGCGAGTTCTTCTAGACAAAAGAGAATTGTTGTTAATGATGATGAATGGCCAAATAATGAGTTACCAATTGAAGTTGATCAAGATGTGGAAGAGCCAACTACTAGTGAGGTGAGAATTGATATCCATGATAATGAGGAGGATTTGCAAAGGGACGTGAACCCATCTAGGGAACACGTGATTGATCTGCCGGAACTGGTGGTCCCACAAGCCAAGGCACCATTGCCTAGGCCCCCTCCTCCATATCCTCAAAGGTTGGTGAAGCAATAGCAAGAGAATCAATTCAATAAATTCATCGATATGATGAAAAGTCTTTCCATCAATGTCCCTTAAGTTGAAGCTTTGGAGCAAATTCCTGGGTATGCTATGTTCATGAAGGACTTAGTCACAAAGAAGCGGTCTATGGAGTGCGAGACCATTAAGATGAATCACCACGTGAGTGCCATAGTGCATTCAATGGCACCCAAACTTGAAGACCCAGGAGCTTTAACCATTCTTTGTACAATCGGGAGTGCGGATTTTGCTAAAGCTTTGTGTGACCTTGGAGCTAGTATAAACTTGATGCCATAGTAGGTATTTAAAACATTGGGGATTGGAAACCTAGGGAGACCTCCATGCGTCTTCAAATGGCGGATAGATCAATGAAGAGGCCCCTAGGGATAATTGATGATGTGCTGGTGCGGGTGGACAAATTAATTTTGCTCGCGGATTTTATCATATTGGATTGCGAAGTGGATTATGAGGTCCCCATCATCTTGGGAAGGACCTTACTTGCAACGGGGAAAGCCTTAGTTGACGTGGAGTCCAGTGAGCTCACTTTCCGAGTGGGCAATGAAAAGGTTGTGTTCCATGTGTGCAAATCAATGAAGCAGCCCAACAACACAAAAGTATGCTCTTTCATGGACCTTGTCCCGAGGTCATTATTGATGATGCAAGCTCTATGATTAATGTTGAAGATCCAGTGGAGGCAGCTTTATTGAACCATGATGACATCGTGGTGGATGGCTTACTTTAAAGTAACAATGCCCCTCAAAGCATGGGTTCTTATTCCTATGGTCCCCGAAAGCTATCATTGGACTTGGAGAATCAGAAAACTCCTCCGACAAAGCCTTCAATCGAAGAGCCACCTATATTGGAGTTGAAGCCACTTCCACCACACCTCAGGTATGAATATCTTGGTCCCTCTTGTACTATGTCTGTTATACTTTCCTCTTGCCTAACCCAATTGCAGGTAGACTCCACTTTAAAAGTTAGGAGAAAGAAGAAAGCCATAGGATGGACTCTTGCTGACAATCGGGGAATAAGCCCCGCATTTTGCATGCATAAAATCATTCTTGAGGATGGAGCTAAGCCTTCCATAGAACACCAACGAAGGCTCAACGAGGCAATGAAAGAAGTGGTGAAGAAGGAAATAATCACGTGGCTTGATGTAGGGGTTGTCTATCCAATTTCGGACAGTGCTGGGACTTCTCTGGTCCAATGTGTTCCAAAAAAAGGCGGCATGACAGTGGTCCAAAATGAAAAAAATGAACTCATTCCAACGAGAACGGTCACAGGATGGTGGATGTGTATGCATTACCGCAAGTTAATCAAAGTGACTCGCAAGGACCATTTCCCCTTACCATTCTTGGATCAAATGTTAGATAGGATTGCGGGTCGGGTATTCTACTGCTTTTTGGATGGGTATTCAGGCTATAATCAAAACTTGATTGCCCCGGAGGATCAAGAGAAGACCACTTTCACATGTCCTTATGGTACATTTGCCTTCTCTCGAATGTCTTTTGGTCTTTTCAATGCACCCGCCACATTTCAGCGGTGCATGATGGCGATCTTTACTGATATGGTCGAAGACTTCCTCGAGGTGTTTATGGATGACTTCAGTGTAGTTGGGGAGTCCTTTGATGAATGTTTGAGAAATCTTGACAAAGTCCTTGCTCGGTGTGAAGAGACCAACCTAGTATTAAACTAGGGGAAAGGCCATTTTATGGTGGAAGAATGGATAGTGTTAGGGCACAAAATCTCAAGAAATGGAATTGAAGTAGACAAGGCGAAGATTAAAGTGATTTCTAAATTTCCACCTCCAACTTCGGTAAAGGGAGTCCGGAGCTTTCTTGGGCATGCCAGTTTCTACAGGCGTTTCATTAAGGACTTCTCAAAGGTGGTCAATCCTCTTTGCAAATTGCTAGAGAAATATGCCAAGTTCAACTTTGATGACAATTGCATGAAGGCATTTGAGCTATTGAAGCAAAAGCTCACTTCCACACCAATTATCACCGTACCCGATTGGATCTCTCCTTTTGAGCTAATGTGTGACTCTAGTGATGTGGTTGTGGGGGCGGTTTCGGGCAAAAGAGTGAACAAGATAGTTCACCCCATCTATTATGCTAGCAAAATAATGAACTCGGCCCAAATAAACTGCGTTGTCACCGAGAGGGAGCTATTGGCAATAGTCTTTGCGATGGAGAAATTTTGTCCTTATCTTATGGGTGCCAAGGTCATAGTTCACACTGACCATTCGACACTCCGGTATCTCATGACCAAAAAGGATTCCAAAGCGAGACTCATGCGGTGGGTGTTGTTGCTTCAAGAGTTCGACTTGGAGATTATTGATAGAAAAGGGAGTGAAAACCAAGTGGCCGACCA
This sequence comes from Nicotiana undulata, assembly GCA_005239495.1. Taxonomy (NCBI): domain Eukaryota; kingdom Viridiplantae; phylum Streptophyta; class Magnoliopsida; order Solanales; family Solanaceae; genus Nicotiana; species Nicotiana undulata. The sequence goes on from ML255138.1 coordinate 118,632, forward strand.
TCTTTCCCGCTTGGAGGAGAAAGGCCGACCTAGTGATGGGATTGAAATTGATTATAGTTTCCCTCATGAACAACTTCTTTCTGTGTCAATTCTAGAAATGCCATGGTTCGGGGACGTTGCCAATTATATTGTCACCAGTGTTGTTCCTTGTGAGCTCTCTTCCAACCAAAGGAAGAAGCTTAGGAGGGATAGCATGAATATTTATTGGGATGAACCATACTTATTCAAGATTTTCAATGACGGTGTCATCCGGCGATGTGTGCCCGAAGAAGAACAAGGATCGATTCTTCAGTCTTGCGACTCCTCACCTTATGGTGGTCATCATGGAGGGGCAAGAACCATCTCCAAAGTGCTAAGTTGTGGTTTCTTTTGGCCTACCTTATACAAGGATGCTAGTGAGTTGGTGAAGTGATGTGATGAATGCCAACGAATGGGTGGCATATCCAAGAGAGATGAGATGCCTCTTACTACTATCCTTGAGGTGGATATCTTTGATATATGGGGTATCGACTTTATGGGGCTATTTGTGAGTTCTTGTGGAAACACTTACATACTCGTGATTGTGGACTACGTTTTAAAATGGGTTGAAGTCGTGGCTTTGCCCAATAATGAAGCCCGGAGTGTGGTTGGTTTTCTGAAGAAGCATATTTTCACAAGATTTGGGACACCCCGTGCCATCATCAGTGACAGGGGGTCTCACTTTTGCAATAGGGCCTTTGATTCTTTGCTATCGAAGTATGGGGTCAATTATAAAGTGTCTACTCCATATCATCCTCAAACAAGTGGCCAGGTGGAAGTGTCCAATCATGAAATCAAGAATATATTGGCCAAAACTGTGAATGCTAACCGGACTGATTGGTCTCAGAAGCTTGATGATGCTCTTTGGGCCTACCGGACCACTTTCAAGACCCCAATCGGTATGTCACCTTACCGGTTGGTGTATGGCAAGGCTTGTCATCTTCCGGTGGAGTTGGAGCACAAGGCACTTTGGGCTTTGAAGAAGTTGAATTTGGATTGGGACATAGCTGCTAATCTCAGAGTGGATCACTTTAATGAGCTAGATGAGTTAAGATTTCATGCATACACTAGCTCCTCCTTGTAAAAAGACAAAATGAAGTACCTCCATGATAAGTATGCCAAAGAACGGGAGTTCAAGGTGGGAGACTTGGTGCTCCTTTTAATTCTAGACTCCGTCTCTTTCCGGGCAAACTCAAATCCAAGTGGAGTGGCCCATTTGAAGTTGTGTTGGTTACACCCTTTGGTGCTCTCGATCTCAAAAACAAAAATAGGGAGAGTTTTTGAGTGAATGGGCACCTGTGCAAGTATTACCTTGGAAAATTTGAAGATAGCCACGTGGTGGCTTTGATGAAGCTCAATTGAACATGGTAACATGAGTCGTGCCGCGACATTAAATCAGGCGCTTCTTGGGAGGCAACCCATGTGTCTTTATTTTTGTTTTTCCTTGATTTCTTGGTAGTATAGGACTTATTTTTTGACTAACTGGTTGTGGGATGTTGTAGGATTATTTTGATGCAGGGCACAAGGTTATGTTGAAAATAACAGCTCTCTGAAGTTTGCAATGCGGACCACGGTCAATTTTGTGTTATTCGCCGAGCTACCTTACTAGAAAATTGCTCTCTAAAGTAGCCAGCGCGGCCGCACTACCATTTTGTGCGGTCCGCGGTGGACCACTGCGGCCGCAGTTCATTTTGTGCGGACCGCAGTGGCCAATTGCCCAGATGTCCAGAAAGATTAAGGACTGCGGACCGCGGTCATTTTATGCGGTCCGCGGTGGGGTAAGTAGTGTGGGTCCCAGGCCAAAAATCTATAAATAGGGCCTTATGGCCTCATTTTACACTTTTCGCTCATTACCATCTCTACAGTAAAAATTTCCACTGTGCATCCCCATGCTAATTTCAAGTGATTCATCTCATTAATCTCATCTTCATCTCACATCTAGTAAGTTTAATTTTGACTGCATAATTTCTTAATTTTAATATTTTCTTGTTTACTTAGTAGATTTTCTTCTTCTTTTTCCCTTTTTTCTTCTTTAATCCATTAATCATGTGTAGTTAATTACACTGATAAACACCTAGGTTGGGAATTAGTGAGGTCCGCGATGCTTTTATGCGGACTGCGGTGCTTTAATATCACAAGTACCAGTTGAGGACCGCGGACCGCAGTGCTTTTTTGTGCGGTCCGCGGTGCCTTAGTGCGGACCGCGATTGTTTTTATGAGGTCTGCGGTGCTCATCTTCAGAGAAGTGGGTAGTCTGAACCGCTCTTCAATGCGGACCACGGTTCTTTTGTTGCGGTCTGCGGTGCCTTAGTGCGGACCGCAGTTGTTTTTATACAGTCTGCGGTGAATATCTTCAGAGAGGTTGGTAGTCTGAACCCCACCTCAACGCGGACCGCAGTCCTTTTTGTGCGGTCCGCGGTCTGCCACTTCTGCAACTCAAATCCAATGTTCTGCTACTTTTTTTTTTCTTTATGAATAAATACACTGCTTGGATACTAACAATCTTTAAATGAATTAAAGTTGCAGATTATGGTCCTATCAAGAGGTGGTGGCCGTAAACCAAGCGAAAAGGGTGAATCCTCTCAGGGGAGAGGCAAGGGAATGATCAAACTAACCCCCCAAGTCTGGCAAGCAATAAAAACAACTAGAAAAACAATTCGGGCCATGGATAGAGCTGCTTCCCAATCGGGAAGTGAGTATGCACCCTCCGGAGAGGGATCTGAGTCAGAGTCGGTACTAGAGTTTGTCCCAGACTTCGCGGAGAGGTTCAGATTGACAAATGAACCTTATGACTCCCCTCCTTCCCAAGAATCAACACACTCTGTGTCGTCTAAGGGCTCATCTACAGGGAGTGATCATGAATGCCCCACCTCACCCATAACTTCACTATCGGGTGAGCACTCTGAAGAAGAAGAAGCATGGGATGAACCCCAAGTAGGGGGAGTAGAAAGAACAAGAAACCCTGAAGCACGGCAAGATCGGTTTGTGAGTGAACCGGCCTTTCATAAATTCTGGGAATGGTGGTCAGAAAGGAAATTGATACCGGAGCGCAATTCATCACAAAGGACCTTTTGTCGGATAACCCCAATGTGCGGATACAGTTCAGGGAGAGAAAAGGCTGGGACTATTTCACTTTCCAGATGCCGGAGGAAAATGAGCACCTAGTCAAGGAGTTCTACACTAATTTGGCTTATCTGAAAAAAGACTCCAAGGCAACTAAAGTGCGGAATCTGACTGTACCTTTTGATAGGGATGCAATAAACCAGTACCTATAGTTCGAGGATGAGGATGATATGGAGTACTTAGAAAAATTGAATGCGGGGGATGAGGCTCGTCCATGGCTAGCGGAGCACTTGTCAATCCCAGGTGAAATCCCAGACTGGTTGCAAGCAGGGAAGGTGATTCTGAGGAGAACATTATGTTTTGAGGCCAAAGGTTGGGAGACATTCGTGTGTAGCAGGCTAGACCCCACCTTACATGAAAATTCTCTTCCTCTCAGACGGGCTGTGCTGATTGCTTCTATCATAGCAGGATACCCGATCAATGTCGGGAATGTGATGTCAATGGTTATCAATCGGGTGGTGAATGAAGTTGATAGAGCCTATCCCTTCCCTAATTTCTTGACCATGTACTTTGAAGATCAAAAAGTAGAAAAGAGGAGGTTTGATGTGAAGGTGAAGCCCAAAGCTCCCTTCTCCTGGTATAGTCTACAGAGTGATGATAATCCAAAGATCAATAACTTCAAAGGAAAATCCATTGCTTCCACTGGCCAGTTTGAAGAGCCAGTGGTAGTAGTGGCATCTACTCAGCCCGAGTCAGCCACCCCAGACATTGCCCCAGGGCCTTCCACTTCAGCAGCCCCAAGCATTCCTTCATCACGGGCATACCCTTTGACTGCCCACAGACTGAGCCAGTCCCTATCCAGTATCAACAACTAGATGCAGGCAGCTACTGCCAAGCTGTCTGTCCTCTCTACCTCAGTGACAACTCAAGATGCACCTCCTCTGCCACAGGTCCTACAGTCAATTGAGGATACTCTCAAGGAACTTCTAGCAAACCAGAAGAAAATCCTTGATAACCAAAAGTTGATTCTGGATGTTGTTGGCACTCATGGACAGTCACTGAAAGATCTTCCCAGGGAGACAAAGAAGCTGAGGAAAACTCATGCCTCCAATGAGTCAGCGAAGAAGCTAAGGAAGGAGGTAGATAATTTGAAGGAGGATCACTTGTCATTGGACTTGCTGCTGCATGACCCTAGCGCCATCCTGAGCTAGAGCCGGAGATAAAGAGGCCAGAAAAGAGGAAGATAGTGCTTCCCCGTACTGAGGGCATTGTGATAGAGTTGGCGAAACCGCATGGAGGCACCTCGAGTCAGCCACAACTGCCAGTACAGGCCCAGGTTATAGAGGAGATTCAGGTCCCGATAGAGACACAGGGTTCTGAGGACCAGTCACAGGTTCCCATGCAGTCCGCAGATCCCGGGACCCATACTCAGGATCCTATGCAGACGGAGGGCCTATATGGAGTTTCTCTTGACTCTTTCTCCTTTATTTTGTTAGTTAGCATTGAGGACAATGCTAGCTCTCATTTGAGGGGGTAGCCCTATTTTGGATTTGAATGAATGTACATATTTGATACTATTTCGTTTTTATTATGCTTTCTTTTTTATTTTGGTATGTACATAACTTTACTATTCTAGTACTTTTCATATTTTTGCACCTTTGGTCTGTATATAAAGTTACTTTCTAATGTATATATTCATTTCCCCTTATGTATATTCGATTAAATCCCCTCTTGTATATATTCATTCTACTTTACGCATTTTACTGTCCGTATTTTTCCTTTTTATAGCTTCTTATTTTATTTTCGTAGCTTCTTGTTTTGAATTTTTCACGTGCAATAAGCCTTTCGTTTTCTTAATGCCACAGTTCTTTGCAAAGGTGGAATTTGTGTGAACCGGGTGGCTCTTCCCGAGGATGGATGGTGTGACAACCTTCTTAAGTGTTTGAGTCTGTTTTCCTTTTTGATTTTTTTAAATAATAGCTAGTGAGTAAAGGTGCCTCAAGCAAAGCTTCACTTGGTCCTAACACATTTTCCTTTGATCCTATGGTCAAAAACATATCGTTGTGTTTAGGATGGTAAAAGTTGTAATCTTCAGACTCTTGTGTTGACTGATAATCATCAAGTGGTTTTTCGGGACCTTTGTGTTGCTCAAATCATAGCTAAGGTCATTGTGTTCCCCCGACTCTGTTTATTCAGCAATCCCATAGCTTGAGTGGTGAGAATTTGAATTGCAAGTCCAAGTCCCGTGCAATTAGTCTAGAACTTGCCCTGAATATTTGTCTAGGCGAAATCCTAAGTGTAGTTTGACTTGAGATGTGATTATAGGCTCTCCTAGATCCGAATAATTACTTGAACATTTCCATAGCCTACCAATGACAATTTACCCTTTTGAGCCTTAGACCTTTTTCTTTCAAAAAACTATGATACAAGCCTTTACCAATTTTGACCCTCTCTTGGCACCCCTTCTTCCCTTAGCACAAGGCAAAAGCGTAGGTTTCGGGGAGAGACGAGGAATGCAACAAAGTGAAAAAGAAGGTACAAAAAGGAAGAAAAGGAAAGGCAATGAAAAAGAAAGAAAAGAAAAATCAAAAAGCCGAAAAGAATGAACAAGTTTGAAGAAATAAAGGGAATTAATGAAAGAAAAGAGATTAAAGGCGTGGAATGCTTAGAAAGGAGAAAAATGATTGAAATGAACAAGAAGGTGTGACAGTATGTCTCTCTAACCCCTCAGAAAGAGCTAAATGACTCAAGAAGTCAAGAGAATGTGAAACAAATGAAATGCTTAAGGGAAGATAGAACTCACCTTGACTAAATATTTCCTACCTTAAACCAAAAGCCTTCATCATTTATCCACAAAAGTCCTATATGATCTTGAGTTGAATGAAGCTTACATTAGTGGCGACTCACATAAGGGGCAAGCCTATGGTACTTTGAGTCGGACTTGAGTCTTTTCCTTGATAGAGATGAGTGAACTCCCATTATCCATATTCTGAGCGTTACAATCTTAAAGTGAGGTTTACTTAGGGAGAGTTGAGGCGTATGAGTTTGGGTTCCACAATGACCAAAGAAGTAGTAAGAGTTTCGTTGATGGGTCGAGTCAACTCTTGATGCTCATGTGTCGCACTGAAATCCATGGTGTTAAAAGGTCAAATGTTGTTAATGATTCATTGGCATTGAGGGCAATTGTTAGTCCCAATTGATACTAGAAGAGGTTACCTTAGGACAGCTGAATTTTCTTGGATTTACTCAAAAAGGGGTAGGGCTTATTTTGTCTGCTTGAGGACAAGCAAAAGCTTAAGTTTGGGGGAGTTGATAACTAGGGATTTTACCTTATTTTACACTCTTTCTTGCTTAAGTTTTGGATAGAAGTGTATGCAAAATAGTCCCAAAGGCTTACTTGTTGTACTTGATTGCAGGGTTTGATAAAAAAGGGTGACATATACTCAAAAACCTGCTAAAAAGGAGTGAAACATGCACAAGTACCAAGAACAAGCATAAGCAAGGGTCAACTGACCAGTGCGGACCGCGGTCGACTTTATGTGATCCACACTGAAAAGATTCAGAGAAGCAGTTTTGAAGGCAAAATCAAAGCGGACCGCGGTCCAGTTTATGCGGTCCGCGGTGAAAAGATTCAGAGAGTGCATTTGAAGGCCAAAACCAACGCGGACCGCGGTTCATTTTATTCGGTCCGCGGTAAAGAGATTCATAGAGTGCTTTTCAAGGCCAAAACCAACGCGGACCACGGTCCGCACAGAGGAGATTCAGAGACCTTTTACCTTGAAGGCCAAGAGACCAACGCGAACCGCAGTCCATTTTGCGCGGTCCGCGTTGAAGCCACCGTGGCCGCGGTGCAGTTTATGCGGACCGCGGTAGGAAAGTTCAGAGGCCCAGTTTTTCAAGCTAAGAGCCTCACCGCGACCGCAGTCCATTTTGTGCGGTCCGCGGTGACCCCGCAAGGGTATTTTGTCCTGAAAATTTGGCCTAGTATAAATAGTTTCTTTTCTTATTTTTAGGGCAGCTTTGGTACTCTGATATTATTAGGAGCCCGTGAACGGATTTTCTTCAGCTTTTTGAGTGATTTTAGAAGGGTTTCAACATTGAATCTTTCAATTTTAGTTTATAATTCAATTATATGGGTTTTGCTTCATCTGTTTCTCTGAATTTTTCAGTTATTATGAGTAGCTAAACCCATTAGTTAGGGTTGTGGCTCAACCCTAGTGTGGGTGTTTAATGGGTCCTTTAAATTAAGGCTTAGATGTTTGTGGGTGTTTGGTATTTGGGCTGATTTGTGGTTTCCATGTTAAAATTAGTGGTTGCAAACACTAATTAGTGTTCATTTGACTTGGGTTCTTCTTGAGACAGAGAACTTGAGTCTAAAAAATTAGCTCAACAAGGAATTGGGACGAAATCAAGAAATTGATAGTCCCAATTAACGGGTTAAAGCTAGAGATAGTAAAACCCTACTTGAGCCAATATTGGTTGCATAATCTTGGCACCCAATTGGCCCCGAGAGAGGCAATTAGGGCAAATCCACTCAAACTACCGAGAGGTATAGAGTGACTAATTTCGTGCATTGTCTATGCCATGTTCCCTTTCCTAACATCTCTGCCTTAGGTATTGGATTTCGTTAAATATTCGCCTAGGGGAAAGTCATAACCCTAGTGCCTTTTATCCATTAAGAAAACAACCAAAAAGACATTAGTTAATTAATTAGCAAATTACCATTAGTATAAACCGTAGTATAATTGTCAAATCAAAAAGTATGAAAAGTGCAATTAAGAGCACAAAACACTACTAGATTACCTAGAAACTCAACTCCAATATTCATAACTCTCTGTGGAATCTATCCCAATCCTTCGAGTAAAAGCTGCTCCGACCCTCATCTTGCTACTTTATAGTAGTGTAGGTGAGCGCCGATCACCCATCGGGCGTACCAAGTTCGTAACCGCAGCGGTCACGAGCTGCGCGTGCCTTGACACGAGCATCCTCAAACTCCGCCTCAGAAACTTTTCCAACCACCTTCAAAGACATATATACGTCAAGTTGGGCCTCAGCGTGAACCCATATATCATACAACTCCCATGACACACTAGGATCGGCAGAAGTACGAGAAATAGACGGTTGGGCCTGCTGTTTCTCCTTCTTGGCCCTTAAGGCGACGACCTACTCATTTAGTCTAGACAACTCTACCTCCAAACCCTCAATCCGTTCTTCTAACCTTTCCACCTTGAGCGTCGAAGTCTCCGCTTCACTAGCTGGCTCAGACCTACAAACACGTAGGGTACCACCTAGAGTTGCAGCTTCCGCCACGGTGGCCATCTTGGTTTTCTCAGCTAGGCTCAGCACTTCGACCCTAGCGCTTAACTCCGTCCTCAAGTTGACGACCCTAGCTTCTCTTTGCTCAAGCTCGACCTTTAAGGATGCCACTTGCGCCTGGAGGAACGCATCCTCAGCCATCACCCCCTTACTCACCTCGAGTTCATTCTCCTTAGACGTCAGCATCCCCTCCAACACACTGCATCGGACGATGGACCTCATTATCTCCTCATCTTTCTCCTCCATCTCCTCGTCCTTCTTCTTGATCATGTCGCGAAACGCCTGAAACTGGTCATCCTCACCAACGATTTTGACCAGCGTTCGGTGCATGGAACGACTATACTTGTATTCCATCCTCTTGAAGAGAGTCTTCCTCTACTTTTCTCGTCGTTCACACTCAATATCCAAGATGAGAGTCTAACACACAAAGGAAGGTGAGTTAACAAGAGTAAAAAGCAAATTTGAAATGGACAAACTTAGCGGGAGAGAAGTGAAACTTACTCGCAAGGTCATGCCCGATATACCCAGAGACAGGTCTACATCTCTCAGCATCTGCAATGTCCTATTCTAAACTTCGGCACACAAAGAAGCAAAGGACGGTGCCGCCCGTTCCGAGTCGACCAAGAGGTTATAGTTCACAAGGATGACTATGTGCCGATTAGGACCCTCCGTCCTTATCTCCACGCTAGTAAATCTCTCCTCGAAAGCCCGTACCTTCTTAGGGCCGATGTCGGAGCCAGACTCATCATCTAACACGGGAACAACTCTATCTCTCCCGCCCGCTGATGATGAGCCAACCTCGACAGCCCATACAGGATACCCACTACCACGGACCCCCTCAACCTCGGACGACCCCTCCTCCATGACGGTACCTGGCGCAGGAGCAACCTTGATGTTTAATAAAGGCACCGACTCCGCTTCCATGGTGATAAGCCCAACCGGCTCAGCATCAGCAATGATGGCCTTCCTAGTCTCAACCCTTTGTCTCTTCCTCGATAACGCCTTCTCCTCACTGTGAGACGACTCGTCATTAGGTGCAAGAAGACTGACAAGAGATCTTATCCAGTGTAGCGACAGCTCAAGGAGAGGAATCCCCCAATAGCGGAGCTTGAGTCTGATCCCCTCGTACAGACTCGGCAAGTACGAATTGCATTCCGGCCAAGGCGACTGCTTGGAAAAGTGCAGGCATCGGAGCCTTCGCCTTATTGGAAGCTCGCCGGACTAGCACAAAAAGAAAATCATATTAAATGACGACGGTGAACAACGACAAGTTATAAAGTAAAAATAAGACTTACTAGATGAGGGCCTGGACTCGAACTGCCTATGAAAGAACGACCAATCACGGATTATCACGGTATGAGGTAAAACACGAGTCGCCCAATATTCAATGTCGAAACCAAGGAAGGTGGACACCTCTCAGCTGAAAGTACAAACCTAGAGTGAGTTGAGAACAAAAAAAAAAAAGTAAAAAGAAAAGAGAAAAAAAGGATGATAAGCAACATATGGCAAGTGATAAAAGATTCATACGATTGAAGTTCCATTGCTCGGGGAACCCGGTCGGATCCGCCACTAAGTGCTCGATTCTGATGAAGAAGTATTTACACCAAAACCGACGGTTCGCCTTATCATCCATCCCGGCCACCAATCCGATTGTCCCACGATGCTGGAGATGAATTAACATGCCTCAATATAAACTGGGCGAGAAGAGGTGCAGCAGATGAAGGATAGAGAATTCGCAGCTGGCCAACTCTGTGAACTTCGCCTGCATCAGAATAATAGGAAGAGCTTCACCCGTTAGATGCCATAAAAATGTCAGAACTCCTTCGCTAGTGGGGGTAGACGAAGAGAATAACCCACCAGGAACGGGTAGACGTAGAAAGCGCAATACCGAGGCCGGTGAACTTGTCTTATGTCTCTCCCCTCCGGAACAATATTGACGTTTAGACCGGAGGGTGGCTATTTGAGTCGGCCCCGTTTCGGAGATTACTTGAGCAGGAGCAGGGGTGGGTTCTTTAGGAAAGTCATTTCTGACCAAAGGGTTTCGAGGAACCACCTCCTCTATGTTGGGGAAGCTCTCATCTTCCTCAACCATGGGTTCACTACCGCTGGAAGGTATGGCTACCGATAACGGGGTGGCATCGAAGACCGTGTCACAAGTATGGGGAAAATTTATCATTTTTCGCAATGGAAGGTTTACAACGAAGCCGAAGAAAGAAAATATTGGCAGGAGAAGAAATAGGAAGATGAAAATAAAAGAGCAGAAGTCGGAGACAAAGATCGGAGAAGAAGCAGAAGAGTAAGCAAAGTGTGGATGGAGTATGAGATGCTAAAAGTTTTGTTTGAGAACCCCCCTCTACTTATAGGGTATGGTGGTGCCTAAATCGAGGCAAAGGGTCGTCCGTAGCGCAAAAATCAAAGCAACAAGGGCACATGAATAGGGTATTGCATTGGGAAGACACATAATGATGTCGCGCGTGGACATGATGTCATCCTATGTCATTCACGCCAATCGCGGCCCTCGAGACGACCGTCACCAGTTCAACCACGACAAAGTTTGGTTCAGCCACTATGGCTTAACTTCTTTTGACCGGTTGCACATAGAAGTAGAGGTAATAAATATATTGGTCAAAATTAGGCTGAGCGTAATAATGACAACTGGACGAGATGTGGTTGAGGTTGAAGCCAACCACGGCTTAGTGGCGAGGAGTTGTCTAAAGAAGGACCAGTGCCGAGGTCGTTTAGAGAACGGATAACAACAACGATTATAATAGGTTTTAGAATAATGAGAAGGAATATTGAATATTCCTTCAGTTGTACTTTCTAAGGTTTCCTAGGAATATCTCCTATAAATAGGAAGAGATAAGGAACAAAAAGGGGATCTTCACTTTTCAGATAAGAACATATTGTAAAGGGTTGACTATAAAAAATATACAAAAAACTTGTCTTGTCCACTAATTTTATTGATAAATATACATCTTTTATTCACAAGATCCAAGGATTCCTTGTCCATCTTCATTTCCTATTATCTCACGTTGTTGTATGAAAGAGGAATCATCCAAGTCATCTAACATTTGGGTGAAAAATTCCTTCTTATTACATTTATTGCCATTATCTACATTTATTGCATATTTTCATTGCTGCATTGATTGACAATCATTTTTGTGCCCCCTTTTTCCTCTCCTTTAAGATTAGTCAGGGTTTTTAACATTATTGGGAAAACTCATTTCCTTTTGGGATAAGGGATGTAAGGATTTGAAGAGTCGCCACCTAACGAATTAAGGTGTGTTAGGGCACCTATTAAGGGTCATAATGACACTAATTGGATAACCAGAGATTGAGTAAGGGCTTGAAATTACTCCAAGGGGAAGGTGTTACGCACCCCTCAAAGTCCACAATTGTGGTTCCCGATCAAACAAGCTTTGTGAATTTAAACAAGTAGCAAATAGGCAGTCAAAGTATACACAGATAGAAAAATAGTGGTTTGAAAAGATTCGTAGACTAAGAACACATATGTAATGAAGTTTTAAAAGATTTATGGTCTAAGCACATATATGCAGAGGATAGGGGAGTCCTAAGTTGTTTATCCTATAGGATCACATCAATGCAATGCCCGGTAATCACTCCTCAGTGAGGGGCTACACGTGGCATTAGAGCATTGGTCATCATATCTATATCTACCCTTTATCCAACTTAGCGGTTATTTAAGCGAGTTTTATTTAACGATCTCTATGCGAGCTGTTACCAATCCTTTCCTTATGGTCCTAGAGGAATTTAGGACTTATAGATATAGGTAGTTCTAGACAGACCCCTAAGGTTCTAAAAGGGTAAAATTCTAGGCAACATGCAAAAACAAGTAGTGCTTAACAAATAAGTGCGAGAAAAGCAGTTAAGAGGCCCAAGTTTACCTCCACAGATAATGCATATAAGAAGCACGTCTCAAACACAAACAAGAGGCAGTTTTATTAGACAGGACCCTAAGACAGGATATCTAAGTGAATATCAATGCACAAAAATACGCAGCTTTGTTTCATAAGCTCAGTAGCAGGACCCTAACCAATTTGCCTATTGATTTTACACTTATTAGCCTTTAAACAGTAAACAAAATCAAACAAAAAATAGTGTACAATTTTATAGGGTTTAATTACCTAAGGCTTGCCTAGGCGTGAGACTGTGTAGGATAACAGTAGTAAGAATTATTTAACAGTTCAGAGGTTGTTTTACCTAAAAACATGTTGTTCTACGTGATGTAAATCTGAGAATACAGAGATTGCTACCAGTTTTAAAATACAAACATGATATTTATACGTGAGCATGTTTTATACCTTTTCATGAAGCAGTAGTTTAAACTAGGTGTGGTTAAGTAAATGCAAACGGAATCTTAGAGCATGGTATCTAACATGCAGAATTGTTGACACACAATTTTAGAGCTCCTAAGGCATGGTTTCTAAATGCACAACAGGGTTATAGCATTATTAAGACATGGTTCTGAATGCACAAGAGTAACAACTTTTATGTTAACGTTGTTTATTGTTCTAGGAGACAGATTTCTAAGTGATAGACGTATAACATGGATGGGATGCTGAAATAGTAGACATGAGATCCTAGGGACATGATGTCTAGGGCATGCTTGGCATGATTTGTATGAATATATGATCCGAGAACATGGATTCAAATGCAGATAGAAGTAATTCATAGCCTAAGACATGTTTTCTACCCAATGATAGAATTACATAGCTACCATCCCCATTTCACTAGACATCCCCAATATCTGTTTACAAACCAGCTGAAAAAATTAAATAAATAGATAAAGAAAAAGAAGAAGTTAAACTATGGGGAGCCTGAAGCAGGCCCAAGTGTACCAGATGTGCATACCCTCAATTGTCAAAGTTTCACAACCTTTCTCATGGTCGGGTGTGTCAGAGTTCCCTAATGACCTCAAGGATCCCGAGCAGTGCTCACACCCAGATTTCATAACGAGAACTGAGTAAGTGCAGTGTGGAAGGGAGAGCTCCAGTGCATCAGAGTTCAGAGGGATCTCACATGGATACCAAGGCAGTCACACACTAGACGGGCATAACTTAAGAACCTAAGAGTAGAGTGAGAGTGCTTGACATAGTTTTGAAAAGGGTTTTGAAATGAAAACAGTTTGAAAACGACCCAGTTGAAGTTTACAAAAGTATGAAGTGGTTTAGTAGTAAAATATTTTGAACAAGCATAGGGTAATTAAACAAACAGTAGATTAACTACAGAACATAACAAGTTTAGCCATACACACACAACAGTCCTTCACACAGGGGTAAGGGGATTTGGGGACAGATATAGCACCCAAGGTGAGAAAATAACAAGCATAAGCATATAAGTCTCAAGGAATACCAGATAATAGGTCATGGATTCCAAAATTGCTAACTGGGGACATGGTTGCATAGAATCAGAAGTGCTTAGGGACTTATGGGATTGGGGATAACTGTTGGTGTAAACATGGTATAAGATTATGAATTTCAGAACAAACAATAGAAGACATAATGGTATCAAACATAATTGAGCATATAATCAGAACAACTTAAGGTAACAATTGTTTTTACACAATAGGTGCATACCAAAACTAGGCAACGCATAGACAAGCATTCAAAGGCAGAGTAGAGTCATAGGGAGACAAATTACAACGAGAGAAAACATGTTCATAAATATGTTGATCCTAAAAGGGGTTGGAACATTACTAGTATACTAAGTAAAACAAGTTAAACACATGTTGAGAAACAAACAATAGACAAAAACAAATTAGTAAGATGATAAACTAAAGCAGTAGAAGAAACACATTGGTTTTGGAACTTGAATTGAAATCAGAACATACCAGTTAAAGAGAGTAGGTACTAAGTGAAGAACAATAGAGTGCAATAATTAGCCTTGGCTTGCAGCCGGCTAATCTCTGTAACAATAGCAAGTAGAAAGAAATAGCAGAAAATTTTAAGTGTAAGAGAGTTGTGAACCAGTGAGTTCGTGTCTCATAAGACTTGTCCAGTGAGAATAGAAGAGAGCAATATATATAGTAGTTTGAAAACTAGGTAAATAAGGTAAGAATCAAATTGTTTTGTAATTATACAGCTTGGAATCAATTAAGAATAAAAGCAGTCCCAAGTCTTCACTTAATTAAGGGAATCAGTTTAAACGGTAAAGAACACGTAACAAGTAAGGAAAGAAATCATATATAGATGGAGTATAACATCTAAGGAAATAATTCAAACACAATAGGTACAAAGTAAGCAATTAGGGCTAGGTTCATAAAGTCTAATTAAGGAAACAATAGTAGGAATCAATTAACAGTATAGTCAAACACACAATAAGGCATGAAAATAATTTAAATGGTCGGAAATCAGTAAAGGATATCACCACAAGAAATCAGTAAAGGATATCACCACAAGAAATCAGTAAAGGATATCACCACAAGAAATCAGTAAAGGGTGTCAATCATAGAAAATCAGGGATTCAAATAAAAATAGTACTGATTAAGGGAAATTGATATAAATTTCTGTGAATAAATGAAATAGACATAATATAGGCAGGAAGAAACAAAATCAGAAACCCTAATAAGCACAATATGGCAAAAATTATAGAAACTCGAAGTATATTCATGAGAAACAGATATTCAGACAAATCGAATGAACAAATCAGCAAAAACATACTCATATTCGAAGACTAAAGCCAAACAATTAGGGGTTTTTAATATAACTTATTAGGGTTAAAAGTAAGTTTAATAAATCGATTAAACACATAAGAATCAAGGAATAACACTAAGAAAATCAGCGAAAATCATTTTGAAGAAAGGTTGTCGAAACCGTAGTTTTGAAGATGAAGAGACGCTTTGAAAAATCAGAAAGATTATCATGAAAAACAAGCAAAATAGTTTAGAAAACCTCAGATCTGTCACAGATCTAAGAGGTATAGGAGAAGAGATTAGGGTTTTCTATAAAATAACCCAGAAATAGAGCGACCGGCTTAGAAACTCATAGGTTTAGCTGGAAAATAGAAGGATCTTACTCGGTCGAGCCATGGTGGCCTGAGGTTGGTAAGTACAGGCCCAGGGTAAGTGAACCACCACTGGTCCCTTGAGGACCTCAGAGTAGCAAGAATCCAGTCATGAGAGGGAGCCATTAGAGCTAGTAGTGGTGGTGAACCACCATAATCAACAACGAGCAAGCAACGGCGGGTGGAAGCCATGGTTAGGGCAAAGGGAGCTCGAGAGAGAATGAGAAGAGTGTGACAGCGGGTGAGGATGAGAGATTGAGAGGGTTTGGGCTAGGTCGTTTAGGTTAAATTAGGAAAGGTTAAATCCGGGCCATTGATCAAAAATGATCAACGGCCAAGATCTAACTAGAACTGGGCCGGGTAGATTTAGGAATTGGGCTTGGTTTAATCAGACGTTTTTGGGCTGGTTTAATAGGGGTTGGTTAATTAATTTAGGCTAAAATTGAAATAGGAATGGGCTATTTGCTAAATACCCAATCTAAATTAGTTAAAATAATATTTAAAATAGCTAATAATTGTTGATATCCAATTTTTCCTCAAATTATTTTCAAACTTGCATATATACCTTTAAAATCACTTTTTATGATAATCGGTATTTTTCCATAATTTTACCAATTTATTTTCCTATTTATCTAGTATTCTATATTCAATAATTACTCATAAGTTGCATTACAAATGATTTCAAAATGTTTCTTACTCAATATATTATTCATAATCCTATTTAATTCCATTAGGATTTGATTATTTTCCAAATTAGCCAGTATTGGCATTATTCAGCTAATTTCAACAATATTTGCAATATCGAACAAGTATACATTTTATACCATTTTTAAAATCAATAACTAGTTGTTTTATATTTTTACACTAGCTAATTACCTTAATTTTATTTACTTAGCCTCAATTACATTTTTATATAATTATTGGCTATTTTATTAATTATTTTACCTATTTTTAGGGGGTATTTAACTTA
This sequence comes from Nicotiana undulata, assembly GCA_005239495.1. Lineage (NCBI taxonomy): Eukaryota > Viridiplantae > Streptophyta > Magnoliopsida > Solanales > Solanaceae > Nicotiana > Nicotiana undulata. The sequence goes on from ML255138.1 coordinate 135,022, forward strand.
TAGCCCTTATTAATTTCCAATTCAGCATTTATGTACCCAAACCCCAGCCCAATTAAACTGACCCAACAACCCAAGGCCCAATCCCTAAACACCCGACCCAATCCCTGTTTCAATCTGAGCCGTTGATTAATTCAAATCAACGGCCCAGATCAAAACTTACCTAAATTAACCCCTAACCAAACCCCACCAAACCCCTCATTCTTTCAGGACTCACTCTCTCTCTATCTCTCTATCTCTCTCTGTGATTCTCTGGTTCTCTCTAGAAGTCTCCTGGACTCCCTCCCTCTCCGATGGGTTCTGTCCATCTTCTCCGACTGGTTTCTCACCGGAAACCGTGGTTCTTCATCATCTCATGGTCATATACTTACCCCTCACCAGTCCAGTGATTCCCTGGGGTCCTCAGGTGAGCTCGGAGTGGTTCTCTTGCCTCCCATGGTCCCATGCCACTTTCTGGCCTCCCCGGCCGTTTGAGTAATGGTCTACAACTTGTTCTGGCTTAAGTCGGTGCCATATGTGAGGTTCTTCCCACTTATCCAGGTTTCACAAAACCCTAACCCTATGTATTTTGATTTATTCTAGATCTACAGTATTACGATGTTTGGTTATATGTTTTCTCTGAAAACTTCATCTTTAAACAATTTCTCTATTTTTAAAAGTAGGGTTTCATAAACCCCTTGCTAAACGATTTTTCGCTTCTATTTTTTAGTATTTTTCTATGTCTCATTCTGTGATTTAACGACTAATTCAAGATGCCTTTCATTTTTGACTTGCTCTACTGAAAACCCTAAGTTTTTCCTTAAAGCTCTGAATCTATTTGTGACTAATATGTTGTTTGAGATTTTACTTCTCATAAATACGCTCCTACATGACTTCTATCTTGTTGTTGTTGTTAAGGTTCATTGCCTCTGTGTTCCTATTATGTTTAACCTCCTCGTTCATCTATGAACTTGTGTGATTCCTGTTTTACCTAAGGTTTTTAATTTGTTATACTACTTGCCGAAGGCTTTCCCTGATTTTTCATGCTAGTCATTGCTTGACAAATTCGATCGTTTGCTGTACAGACTTTACATAACATCCTATATTGATTCTGTGATCCGTGACATCTTTTCCCAAGACTGTAGCCTATACGTGTTTTTCTTAAAACCTTCTACTGACTTTCTATGTTTCCTTACTTATGTGATACTTTCCCTGATTATACTTGATTCCCTGTGATTTTAATTGCATTCGAGATTTCCTCAACTAATTTTCATAATTAAAATCATACTTTGCCTTATGAATATGCTATCAGTTTTACTTTCCTTAATTATGTGCAATGTACTTGGCCTTTATTGTATGCTACATGATTTTACTACGCCTATTATAGTAAAATCAGTTTATAGTTGATTTATTTTCCTTATTTAACTCTGATTGAACTTGACTCCCTAATTAAAGGGAGTCCATGTCTTTAATTGATACTAATTGAGTATTTTCTCCATAATTGTGTTAAAACTAGTACTCCTTACCATATTGGCTTTACTCGTTTTCAGCATTATAAATATTCTATTCTTTTTAGCATAACGGACGAAGATCACTAAGGTATACACACAAAGCACACGCATATTGTTCTGAATTCTCTCTTGCTTTCACACACATCCTCTTTCGTCTCTCTTGCTGTCACTTGCAACTCAGTTGGCTGCAAGCCAAAACTGAGTGATTCTATTGTTCTATTGCACTACTGCTCTACTGTTCTGTTGCATCTACACACTGCTGCTCTACTATTCTTCATTTTACTGCTCTTCACTTCGCATTCAATCTTTCATTCAAACTGGTATGTTTCTAGTTTAAGTTTATAGTTTCCAAAACAACATGTTCCTGTTCGTATTTAGATTCCTTTTATTTCTCTCATGCTTCTACTTGTGGTTCTACTGCTTGCCTTGCAATTAGCATGTTTACTTTATCTCTCTATGTTTAGCATGTCTACTTGTCTATCTGATCTCCTTCCTCTTTCAATTCAGCATGTCTAATACTTTTACTATTTGTTTCATTATGAATCTGCCTTACCCCCTCCTGATTCCTGATACAATTGGCATGTTTACTTTGTCCATGTGACTTCCCTTTAGTCCAACATGTCTATTGCTTTACTTGTAGGATTCACTATGATTATGCCTGATTCTTATGAAACTAGCCTACTTGTTTCACCTATGTGATTGCTCTTCCTCTTATTTCAGCATGTCCAGTGTTTTCTTATATGTTTTCATCATGAATTTTCCTGACTCCTAACACTACAAGCATGTATTCATAATACTTAGTCGCTATGTGATCCTGAACCTGATGTGTGACTCTATGTGATTCCCCCCAAAGTAATACTGTTAAACTCTTGGCATAAATACATTTGTTATGACTATTTGAGTCCTGTGAGACTTATCTGATGCTAACTTGGATGCCTCTATCTCTGTCACTACTTGTCCCCAACGCCCTTATCCATGTTTTTGTTTGCTCCCTGAACTCTGCATGTCTTCTGAGTTGTGATTGTCTTGTGTCTTTCCTTTAAGCTAGTTTTCATAAAACACATGTTGTTCTCTGAAACTATTTTCAAAACAGTTATTTCAAAGCTGCTTTTCAAACTCAACTCCTTTAAGCTATAAGCACATCTCACTACTCCTAGTTTCTAAGTTCATCCCCCTTCGTGTGAGCACTGCCTTAGGGACCATTTGTGTACCCATTAAACTCTGACATACAAGGTTGGAATTCCACACTGCACTTACTCATTCCTGGCTAGGGAACTTGGGTGTGAGCACTGCCTGGGATCCTCTGAGATCCTTAGGAACTTTGACACACCTGAGTTACAAAGGGTCATGGCATATGGCATATGGCATGTTTGGACTTGGATACTTGGGCCTACTGTTAGGCTCCCTATAGTGTAACTTCTTAATTTTCTTATTCACTTATGTAATTTATGCAATGCTAGTCTGTAATAATTAATTGTAAAAATAACTTTGGGGCTGGATAGTGAAATGGGTGGGGTTATGCATGCTTAGTATAATTATGGGTAGAGAACATGCTTATAGGGTTTATTTTACCTATGTGTGCAATAGTCACATGTTTAGGAGTACTTGCCATGCATGCATTAGACTCCATGTTTTAGGTCTATTTATCTCAGCATGTACACTTTATTCATGTCCTCTTAGAGAATCATGTTTAGTAAAAGCTGTTATAATCGCTGCATCATCTTTGCAAATGCCTCACTTAGAAATCATGTTCGTAGTTAAAATAACTATAAAAAATGGTCGTCATAATGATATTGCCTCGCATATTCATAATTACTATATCTAGAAATCCTATTTAGGTAAAATAATAACCACAATTGTCAATATTTGCATTAGAAACCATGTCACCTTAGGAATTCATTCTCAGCATGCTCATATGATCTATGCCAAACTCATGTGTTAAATATATTGCTAGGAACATCTAGAAATCATGTGCTAGGTTCAGCAGCTTAATGAAATCATGTCTCCATACCTTCTGTATGATAAGTAATCTCGCTAAATAGATTTCAATTGTGAAAAATGTCTTTCTGCATTTAGAACAACATAGGGTTTCATTCACACCTGTTTAAATAATCACCTTTCTACCACGACTAAGTCTAAAACAGATTCGTCCAGTCTATTTCCTACTGAGACTAAACAGGATAACTGAAATGTTTTCTAACCCGCCTAGGCAAGCCCTAGTCCTTAAGTTTATTAAAACTGGAAATTGTTTTCGTGTCTTGCTAATTACGGATAAGAAATCATAGTCTAAAACTGACCTACTTCTTCTAGAAATCGGACATCAGACTGTCCTGCTATTGTATTCACATGTAGTCATCATGTCTTAGGTTCTGAAATTTGAGACCTCTTTGTGTTTGAGTCATGCTATTCATGTGTATAGTTTGTGGAGGGATATATGAGCCTCGTGTCTGCTTCTGTGTGTCCCTGTATTTGCAGTCCTAGCTGTTTTATTTGCCGCTTAGAATTTTGTCCTTTAAACCTAGGAGTTCACCCTAGTATCTACCCTGTAGGAATAGTAGTCCTAACCTCCTGCAGGACTGATATGGGGGGACGGGTAATAGCACGCAATAAGCTTCGTGAACAACACACGCGGTTTAGATACCTTCGCGGGGTGGGAAGGGTAGAACACGGATATGATGACCGGTGCGTTAATACCACGTGTAGCTCTGCCTATCGGTTATTGCATTGATGTGATCCGTATTTCCTTGAACCTAGGACCTTTTTCTCAAATGCCTATTTTTGATCTCTTTCAACTTTTAGTAAAAATTTCAATACTTGTTTGAAATCCCCTCTTATGTGAGCCTTGTTTGTATTGTCTGAATTCATGACATCATTTTGTAGATCCTGAGGGGTGCCTAATACCTTCCCCTTGGGATAACTTCAAGCGCTTACCCAATATCTGGTAACGCAAACTAGTTTATGAGTTAACTACTCAAAGTTCCCTAACGCACCATAAAAATCGTTAGGTGGCAACTCTTCCTTTAAACCGTTTTACCTTCAAAAGGAGTTGTCCGAAATGTCATAAACCCGATCTCTCCGCTTTAAGTTTGGGGAAAAAGGGGGCGCGACAATAATTATAAAAAATGAATTTCATGCATAGAAATAGTTTTAAAATGATTATTTAGTATTTTAAAGTACAAAGGACCAATTTCAGGTAACAATAGTACAAAATTATATGTGTGGGCTATAATTGCAAAGTTATTGCCATTATAGCCAAAAGGTGCCAAATTGGCTATTTATGAAATAATTTGGTCTTAATAGGGCCATAAATAATATGTTAAATCAAGAAATTCTTTTGACATCATTTGTGATGCAATTTTGTAATTATTTATTGGGAATAAAATACCGGACAAATTAATAAAAAATGTAGAAAAATTATGAAAAAAGGCCAATTGCTATTAATGCATGGTTTTGAAGGTATATATGCAATTTTAAAATATTTTTGGGAAAATTTGGGTATCAACAGCTATCTCTCATTACCCGAAAAGGATGAAAGAGTTGTCGGGTAAAGATATGATGGTCAATTTTGACCGAATGAAACATTTGAGAGATTTAGGTCGCGCCTTGGCTTTTGAGCTGCCTACATATCCCTGGTTTTATAGGAATCAAGCTGTATGTAGTTCCGGATTCATTGGCGAAACATACCGATGAAGTCATTGCAAGAACGGACGCAATAACTAGGGATGGACGAATGAACGATTTACGGGGAGATCGAGTTTGATATGGTTGGGAGAACTGGAGCGGGATCGCTCCTGCTGGGATAGCCTTTGCTTGCCGGGCTACCTGCAAACAAGAATACTACCAGCATATATTGTGCGTAAATTTAAACATGATTCAGGTTCCCATTGGACTATGAAAGTTGTCTTCGGACGGTTAGGGATGACGTCCTTAGACCATGATGTCCTGGGCCATGAATTGTTTGATGAGAGATTCGCAGGCCATGAAATGATGTTCTCGGGCCATGAAGATGGTGCCTCCAAAGTATGACGCCTTTGAATAATGATATGAAAAATCAAGAGAGATCCTCAAGCCATGACATGGTGTCTTCCGGCTATGGGGATGATGTCGTTAGACTATGACGCCTTAGGACAAGTTGGCGATGTTTCAGCCCATGAAATGCAATAATATGATGTCCACAAGGCAAAGCTTAGTCTTGGGAAATGGAGGGCAGAGCTTAGCCCGATAGAGGAGCGAAGTAAATAATGCTTGAGAGATAGTGCTTAGTCTCTGTGAAAAAGTAAATAGGAGACGGAGCTTAGCCTCATGCAAGTATGGAGACAGAGATTAGTCTCATGCAAATGAAGGCAGAGCTTAGCCTTATGAAAGGGAAGGCAGAGATTAGCTTTATGCATATGGAGGCAGAGCTTAGCCTCATGCAGGGGAAGGCAGAGATTAGCCTTATGCAGATATGGAGGTAGAGCTTAACCTCATGCAGGGGAAGGCATAGATTAGCCTTATGCATATATGGAGGTATAGCTTAACCTCATGCAAGATGTGGAAGGCAGAGATTAGCCTTATGTAGATGTGGAGGTAGAGCTTAACCTCATGCAAGATGTGGAAGGCAGAGATTAGCCTTATGCAGATGGAGGCAGATCTTAGTCTCATGCAGGGGAAGGCAGAGATTAGCCTTATGCAGATGTGGAGGTAGAGCTTAACCTCATGAAAGATGGAGGCAGAGCTTAGCCTCATGCAGGGGAAGGCAGAGATTAGCCTTATGCATATGGAGGCAGAGCTTAGCCTCATGCAGGGGAAGGCAGAGATTAGCCTTACGCAGATGTGGAGGTAGAGCTTAGCCTCATGCAGGGGAAGGCAGAGATTAGCCTTATGCAGATGTGGAGGTAGAGCTTAACCTCATGCAAGATGCGTGACAGAGCTTAGTCCCATGCAAGATGAAGGCAGAGCTTAGCCTTATGCATAAAAGTAATTAGCAAATGGTAGCAGGATTTCTTAGCTAGTAGAAGATTGTGGTATTGCGATTGTTGTGAGAATTGTGACTATGGAGCATGTTTATTCTTGTGCTGATAACAAATTTCGGCAATTGCAGCTGTTTTGAGAATTGTGACTTTGAAGCATGTTTATTCTTTGTTCCTGCATCCAACGAAAAATCGTGAGTTCTGTAGATGGGGAAGACTAGTTCGCATCCCTGCTATCTTTACTCGACTCATTTTGTTTGGTCTGATGATCTTGTTTATATCATCGGGGTAGCATTTGCTAAACAGAGCTATTTTCGAAAGCAAGCATGCATGATTTTGTAAAGACATAGTAAAAAATATACTTATATTTTCAGAATTTTGATGAACCGACGACCGTGACACGGTTCAATACATTGCAACCTCTCATGCTACGGAATTTTGAGGGTCCTCCTAAATATTCTGCCCTAGTTAGATGGGTTGACGTCTCTGATTGTTGCGCATGCTGTGATCGACTGAACTTGCTTCAGAATTTTGAGGGTCCTCCTCAAAATTCTGCCCCAGTTTCCAATTGCGGGGGAAATGAGATTTTTATTGAATTATGACCAAACCTATAGGGCTGCCTACGTATCCCCTCTTAAACATGAATCAGGTCAGGCATAGTTCAATTTACATCATTTGAGAAAAGCATAAAGAATTACACATAGTATCGTTTGACTGCATTTGAATTGATTGGTTTTGGCCAAACTTCTCCGTCCATTTCTGAAAGTATAAGAGCTCCTCCTATCAATACTCGGTGAATCATATACGGACCTTGCCAGTTGGGAGAGAATTTCCCTTTGGCTTCATCCTGATGCGGAAAAATCTTCTTTAACACCAGCTGCCCTGGTGTGAACTATCTTGGCTTGACTCTTTTGTTAAAGGCTCTGGACATCCTGTTCTGATAAAGTTGCCCATGACATATGATAACTAGGGATTTACCTTATTTTACACTCTTTCTTGCTTAGGTTTTGGATAAAATTGTATGCAAAATAGTCCCAAAGGCTTACTTGTTGTGCTTGTTGTAGGGTTTAGTCAAAAAGGGTGACAAACATTCAAAAGCCTGCTCAAAAAGGAGTAAAACCTGTACAAGTACCAAGAACAAGCACATGTAGAGTTCAACTGACCAGTGCGGACCGCGGTCCATTTTATGCGGTCCGCACTGAAGAGATTCAGAGAGTAGATTTTGAAGGCCAAATCCAACGTGCACCGCGGTGGAGATTCAGAGAGTAGATTTTGAAGGCCAAATCCAACGCGGACCGCGGTGGAGAGATTCAAAGAGTAGATTTTGAAGGCCAAAACCAACATGGACCGCGGTCCAGTTTATGCGGTCCACACTGAAGAGATCCAGAGGGTATCAACATTGAAGGCTAGAAGACCAACGCAGACCGCAGTCCTTTCTTCGCGGTCCGCACTGAAGCTACCGCGGCCGCGGTGCATTTTACGCGGACCGCGGATGCCAAGTTCAGAGGCCCAGTTTTGTAAGCTAAGAGCCTCACCGCGACCGCAATCCATTTTGTGCGGTCCACAGTGACCCCGCGGGGGTATTTTTGTCCAAAAAATTTGGCCTAGTATAAATAGTTTCTTTTCTTATTTTTTGGTAAGCTTTTGTACTCTGATATTATTATCAGGAGCTCGTGAACGGTTTTTTTCCAGCTTTTTGAGTAGTTTTAGAAGGGTTTCAACATTGAATCTTTCGATTTCAGTTTATAATTCAATTATATGGGTTTTGCTTCATCTATTTCTCTAATTTCTTCAGTTATTATGAGTAGCTAAACCCATTAGCTAGAGTTGTGGCTCAACCCTAGTGTGGGTGTTTGCTTGGTCCTTTAAATTAAGGCTTAGATATTTATAGGAAATTGGTATTTGGGCTTATTTATGATTTTCATGTTAATATTAGTGGTTGCAAACACTAATTGGTGTTTATTTGACTTCGGTTCTTCTTGAGAAAGAGAACTTGAGTCTAGAAAATCAGTTCAACAAGGAATTGGGATATATTCACGAGATTTATAGTCCCAATTAACGGGTTAAACCTAGAGATAGTAAAACCCTACTTGAGCATATATTGCTTGTATGAATTTGACACCCAATTGACCTCGAGGGAGGAAATTAAGGCAAAGCCACTCAAACTACCGAGAGGTATAGAGTGGGTAACTTTGAGCATCGGCTATATCACACTCCCCTTCATAACATCATTGCCTTAGATATTGGAATCCGTCAAATATTCGCCTAGGTGAAAGTCATAACCCTAGTGCCAAAAGTATTATTATGTTTTACAAACTAAACATAGAGAGCTCCCGTCTTCAACCCTAGTTTAGGCGATCTAGGGCAACTAGAGAGAGAAACTCCATTAATGGCCTCGTCGATGGGCGACCAGCCTTCTTCTCCGGTTGGTCTGCCCCCACCCCCCCCCTCGCCCAGCCTCCTACTATAACAAACACTAATACAAATACCCTAGATTACTCCAAAATATTAAAACCTAGCGTATTAAATGCTCCCATGCACGTAAGCAACACTGCCCAGAAAATAGTCAACCCAATTCCTATGCGCAATGTTTCATTGTTTAATGGACAACCTCTTCTCAAATTCAAGGAGTCAGAAGTTGATCTTATGAATGTTATTGAAGGTCTCCAATATGCTGTGGTTGGGAAATTTGCTTATGGATGGCCTGACCTTGCTGAAATTCGCAGAATAATTCCTCTTCAATGCGGGATCAAAGGTGAATGTTCCATTGGTTTTTTTTAGGGACGGGCATGTGCTCATTAGGCTTACTCTATGGAAGGAATTTATTGAATTCATGTCTAAGAGTGCATACTATGTGAAGGATAAGGCAGGAGAACAATATCAATTGAGACCTCTCATCTATGATTCTAAATTCAAACTGGAGAAGAAACCCCAATGACAATGGCTTGGATATCCTTTCCAGGTTTGTTACCCACCTTTTATGTGAAGGAAGTGTTATTTTCTATTGCTTCTGCAGTTGGGAGACCACTACACCTTGATATGGCTACCATAAATAAAACCAGACCTAGCTGTGCTAGGGTCAAAGTTTTGGTTGATTTACTTGTTGAGCACCCTAAGAAAGTAAGGATGGATATAGAGCACGATACAACTGCAGAGATAAGGACATAATTGGTCAACATAAAATATGATATTCTGCCTAAGTACAACAAGAATTGTAAGTTACAAGGAAATGATGATTTCTAGTGTTGGCATATCCATCCTAGGGTGAGATCACAACACAATTAAGAGCATGTTGTGATAGATCATGAAGCTACAAAGACTACTCATAAAGAACCATTGATGATTCTATCTAGTGGAAGGGTAGTAGGGAATGTTGGAGAGCATTGGAAGGAGGTGAGAGACAATAGGGTAAAGACTACTGCCAACCAAGTCAATGATCAAGGTGTAATTGGGAAATAAATTATTCCAGTTGATAGTACTGGAGATCAACAACAAAGGGACACTAGGGTCCCACAGAGGGTGACTGGTAAGGAACTTGTTCCAGCTACTGGAAGTGGCAATAATCTGATTACTACAGCTAATAAATTTTCACCTCTAGAGGAGAACAATGGTGAGAATGAAGAGAAAAATCAGCTGGTCGTGGTGGATGAAAACAATAAGCAAAAAGGTCCTAGTCCTATTCCTAATCATACTAGGAGTCTAAATCCAACGGCAGCTAGATTCACTCTTACGTCAATTGGGAAAGGAAGTTCAAGAAAAGGAGGTAATGCAAATCCTAATGGGAATGGGAAAGAGGCAATTGAAGAACGTACAGAAACTACTGCAGCATGGGTAAGTAGAACTTTCAATGAAAATATGGTGGCAATAAACCAGTCATGTCAAGAAGTCCCTACACAAGCAACTTTTATAGATCAAATAGAAGGAGAGCCAAAGGAGAATGAGAGATTGCAAATAACTAGTGGGAGTCTATGGGAAGATCAAGGTGAACAATTTTCAGATGAATAGTTACCTGAAGGTATCATTGGAGAGCAAGAATCAACTGATGAGGAAAAAGAAGAGGAAGAACAAAGTGTAAATGGCAACATCAACAAGGATCAAGGGAATGATGGTAATGGTTCTGGAAATCTCATGAGGAGGTCAATACTCAAGATAATAATGATGCAGATGGGGGTATCCAGAATGTTACAAGTCCTACTCCTACTAAGGACTTACCTCCAGATAAACATAACATAGTGCATGGGGTTGATTCCAGGGAGATGGAGGTGATGAATGCAGGAGAGGGTGTAAGGTTGGGTGATCCTAACCCTAACCCAAACCCTAACCCTAACCATAACCCTAATGCTAATGAGATGGAAATGCAGCAGGTTAATGAGAAGTCTCAAAAGTGTTTGGTTCCAACACCAAATAATACTTAACTGGCTGGACATGAAAAGGAGAAGGGAGATGAAGAGAATCCTGAAAGTACAGGGAAAGACCCTGATACAGAGTCAATTGCTCAGAATTTCAAGAACATAGCTAGAAAAGGTGATTTATCTCCAAGGCACATGGACAAAGCAAAATCAGCTGGAAGAGGAATAAAGAAGCAGAATAATGATAGTAATCAAATTCGAGTCCATGGGGTTCAAACAAGAAGAACCCTGTCTAAACCTCAAAATTGATCATGAATACTTTACTATGGAATGTGAGATCTGTGAATACAATGCAAGCCTTTGAGAGGATTATCATCATGTAAAGACAGAATCATTTCAAATTTATTGGGGTTATGGAGCCAAAGCAGAAAAAGAGTAAGTTGGAGAGATATAGAAGAAGAATTGGCATGTTGCAAGCTTTTGCAAATGTAACAAATAAAATATGGGTGTTTGTTGATGATGATCATGAAGTTGAAGTGGTTTATGACATGGAGCAACAATTGACCTTGAAACTTACAAACATGGACACTCAAATATCATTCATAGTCACCTTTGTGTAAGCAAAGTGTGATGTTATTGAGAGGATAGAATTATGGGATAGTTTATATAATTTGGCCAGTGATATGTCCTTACCATGGTTAGTTAGGGGGATTTCGATGTGATATGGGATGAGGAGGAGAAATTTGGTGGCCTTCCAGTACATCTAAATGAGGTTAATGATTTTAGGCATTGTATCAACACATGCAACCTAACTAACTTAGGGTTCAAAGGCAGTATTTTCACTTGGTGGAATGGGAGAGGTGAAGGAGACTGTATTTTCAAACGATTGGATAGGTGTTTGGGTAACATTGATTTTCAGCAAATGTGGCCAAATTTGGAAATCACTCACTTGTCCAAGATTGGATCAGATCATTGCCCCATGCAGTTGAAGAATAATCCTGATGTTGCTCCAATTAAGAAGGCATTCAAATTCTTAAATTTCTGGACTAAACACTCCACATTTAAGGATGTTGTGAAGGACAATTGGAAGGCAGATTTCGTTGGGGATCCTTTATATGTGTTCAATCATAAACTGAAGAAGGTGAAGAAAGCTTTGTCAACATGGAGTAGAGCCACATATGGAGATATATTTCGGAAGATTGATAACCTTGAGGAGGTGGTCTTGGTGCACGAAAATTAGTTTGAAAGGAATCCTACATTTCAGAACAGGGAAAGGCTTCAAAAGGTCCAGGCAGAACTGCTTAGATTCTTAGCTTTAGAAGAGGAATTTTGGAAGAAAAAATCAGGCATGTATTGGTTCAAGGATGGAGACAGGAATACGAAATTATTACATGCTCAAGTAAATGAGAGGAGAAGAAGATTACAGTTGAGAAGAATACAAAATAATAGGGGAGTATGGCTTGAAGATAATGAATTGATGGCAGAGGAGGCAGTAAGATTTTTCAATGCACAGTTTCATGAAGAAGTTGTTCCCTCAGATTTCAGAATCATAGATGAGGTTCCTACAATGATCGATGCAGCACAGAATGAGGAGATATTAAAGCAGCCAACATATGAAGAGGTAAAGGAGGCAGTATATGGGCTAAATGGTAACAGTGCAGGAGGACCTGATGGATTTACTGGTTGTTTCTTCCACACATGCTGGGATATAATTGGAGTTGATATTGTAGAAATGGTGAATGCATTTTATAATGGACATAAGTTGCCCAGATATGTAACTCACACTAATCTGGTCCTTTTTCCTAAGAAGAAAGATGTGATCTCATTCTCAGACATGAGGCCTATTTGCCTTAGCAACTTTGTGAATAAGATATTTTCTAGAGTTGTTCATGAGAGGCTAACTGGGTTGCTACCTAATTTAATCTCAGAAGAGCAGGCAGGGTTTATCAAAGGGAGAAGCATAGTTGAGAATGTTCTTCTGACCCAAGAAATCATTACAGATATTAGGTTGAGGACTAGAGTTGGACCTAATGTGGTGATCAAATTGGACATGACTAAAGCCTATGATAGGTTATCATGGTTGTTTCTCACTAAAGTTTTGAGGAAGATGGGTTTTGAAGAGAGGTTTATAGGCTTGATATATGAGATAGTTTCTAATAATTGGTATTCTGTGTTGCTCAATGGCCAGGCTCATGGTTTTTTTAAGTCAACAAGAGGAGTGAAACAAGGAGATCCTCTCTCAGCTACATTGTTCATACTGGCAGCAGAAGCTTTGTCTAGGGGGTTGAATTCTCTACATAGGAGTAGGTATTTCAGGGGATTTGGACTGCCTAAATGGAGCCCAAAGTTGAATCACTTGGTATATGCAGATGACACAATCATCTTTTCATCTTCTGATACTACATCATTGGAGATGATTATGAGGGTTCTGGAAGCTTATGAGGAGGCATCAGGGTAGTTGATAAACAAGGCAAAATCAACAATATATATGCATAACTCAGCAGGTGAGGAAGTGGTAGATAGAGTACAAAGAATCACAGGTATTGATATGAATGAATTCCCTTTCACCTATCTTGGTTGCCCCATTTTCTATGCTAGGAGAAGGATGAAATATTATGAAGGGTTGATCAATAAGGTGTTAGATAAATTACAAGATTGGAAGGGTAAATTATTATCTATTGGTGGTAGGGAAGTCTTGATTATTCATGTATTGCAAATTATGCCAATTCATCTTCTATATGCAGTAAACCCCCCACCATATGTGATAAAAAAGTTACATAAGATTTTTGCTCAATTGTTTTGGAGCAATTCAGTAGGGGTTGCTAAGAGACACTGGGCCTCCTGGAACAATATGTGTCTACCGTGTGAAGAGGGAGAAGTGGGTTTTAGATCTCTCCATGATGTATCCAAAGCTTTTTCTTGTAAGCTATGGTGGAATTTTAGGATAAAACCTAGCCTATAGAGTTCATTCATGAGCCATAAGTATTGTAAGAAGTTAAATCCTTTGATTGTCCCTTGGAGAAACGACTCACATGTATGGAGGAAAATGCTTGAGTGTAGGTATCAAGTGGAACATCAAATTTTATGGCAAACAAAAATGGGATCCTCTCTTTTTTGGTTTGATAACTGGACAGGATTGGGAGCTCTTTACTTTTCGACTCCACCTGACTTTTGGTGTGATGAGACAGTACAGAACATATATGATGTGGTTGATGAAAGGAAATGGAATGAGGAAAGGATTAAGGAGATTCTTCCTGAAGAATTAGTTGACCATATACTCCTGAATTGTAGATCACCGGTGGCCCATGATGTACTGGACAAACCTCAATGGATTCTTGAATCTAGAGAGGAGTTTAGTGTAAAATCAGCCTGGGAGTATGTGAGGAGAAGATGTGAACTAGTCAATGCGTACAAGAAGTATATGGGTGCAAGGATTACCATTCAAACTTGCCTTCTTCATGTGGAAAATGTGGAAGAACAAACTGCCTCTGGATGATTTTTTCAGGAGACTAGGATACTTGATGGATTCTAAGTGTTGGTGTTGTGAAGAACCAAGGGAGGAGACAGTACAACATGTATTCTTCACATCAAATGCTGCAGTAAAGGTATGGAAATACTTTCTATCGCATGCAGGAATTTCTATATAAGGAGTCACTCTACATCAGGCTGTGATAAAATGTTGGACAGCAGAAGTAATCCCAAGGTTAAAACATGTACTCCAAGCCTTACCTGTTGTGATCATTTGGGAGCTTTGGAAGAGAAGGAACAGCTACAAACATGGGGCCTTAGTGACAGTTAACAGGGTGATCTACCAGGTGTCAACTACCATGCAGTACCTAGTAAAATATAGGAAGTCAGGTATTCAAAATGTCCCACACAAATGGTCTGAATTGTTGAACATGATGGAGTCATATATGCCTAAGTTGAAATATAATAAGGTACTATGGGAGTTCCCAAACCCAGGATGGATAAAGGTGAACACTGACGGGGCTTCAAGGGGCAATCCAGGAAAGAGTTCAATTGGTTTTGTCCTAAGAAATAAGGTAGGAGATGTTAAGTATGGTTGTGGAAGAGAGATAGATGATGGGACAAACACTGAAGCAGAAGCTAAAGCAGTACTGGAGGCACTCAGATATTGTGTGCAAAATTATTATATCATAATAGACCTACACGCTGATTCAATGATGATTAAAAAGGTGCTGGAGGGAGAATGGGGAGTACCATGGGCTATTTCAACTATGATTGAGGAGATCAAGGAAATGATGACAAGGTGTAATGTATCTATGTCACACACACTTAGAGAGGGTAATAGTGTAGTTGATCATCTGGCTAATTATGCTCTAGATGAAGGAAATATAGAGTGTCACAGTTTTTGGGAGCTAGATGTACATGGGAGAAAGTTGGTGAATAAAGACAAGCTACAATGCCCCTATCTGAGAGTGAAAGTTGCAAGGAGTGGATAAAGAAAAGAAGTGCAGATCCAAAGAAGATGAGGAATAAGGAGCAGATCAATGAATGCCATGATCAAACCTTTGTGGGGAAGATCATGGTGTTTGATTTTTTGACTAACCTTGTTTTTTGTTTTGCATGAAACGATATTGTACCTATACCTTACCATTTGAGGACCTTCCAGGTGGTGATATTAACACTATGTGTTCATTCCCCTGGAAAGAAATCAATGGTAAGCACAAGTATAGGAGCAAGGAGGCTCATAAGGAAATTAGATGTTTTTGAGTTAGCCAAAATATTTAGGTGGAGGCTGGGTAAAAATGATATACACACATATGTCCTCCAGAGCAACATAAATCGCCCAAGGGACAAAAGGAAGCAGAACAGGAAAGGCATTACAAAGGGTAGGACAAAACTGCCCAGTTTGCCCAGGCATAGGTTCATATTGAGATGGTCACTTTGGAGATCAAAAACGGGAGGAAGGACAGTATCTGGGGATCATTACCCAAAGTAGTCCTTCAATACATCATTCCACATTGATGACCAATCAAAATGGGATCAAATCATGGCTGGAGGCTACACGCAAATACCACCAAAACTGACGGGGTCACACATTGCTCATTGTACTGGAGCATTGTAGTTGAGGTAAATGCGTGGTTTCTCAAGAAGTCACAGGTGATTACAGGTATTATGTTGAGCACTAGGATCAACACTCATCACATAGGGCATAGGGCTGATTTGAAACAAGGTCAGGATACACACGAATTATGGCTACAACAACACTGACATACAATGGTGAGATGCACGTTTACTACTGGGAAATCAGGAGATATGGAAGTGATTATTGGGTATTATTAGCCAAAAATTACTCTTTTAATCATGGGTCAAGTCATGGACAGAATAACATGGTACACAGGCGATGGAATGAACAAGGAGAGGCAACAAGAGTTTGTGCTATGTTAATTTTAGTCTATCATTATGTAATGCCATTGTTGAGCATCAAACTTGGCAATAAGGTCTTTGTATGTTTACATATTCGAGCAGCCTTATACTATGTAAGGCAACAAACTATTTTTTCTGATTTTTGGACCTTTTTATATAAATAAAAAATAGCCTTAGGCCCTGCTTAGTGGATTTACCAAAAAAAATAAAAAATAACCCTAGTTCCTTTTATCTATTAAGAAAAGAACCAAAAAGACATTAGTTAATTAATTAGCAAATTACCATTAGTATAAATCGTAATATAATTTTCAAATCAAAAAGTATGGAAAGTGAAATTAAGAGCACGAAACACTACTAGATTACCTAGAAACTCAACTCCAATATTCATAACTCTCTGTGGAATCGATCCCGATCCTTCGGGTAAAAGCTGCTCTGACCCTCATCTTGCTACTTTATAATAGTGTAGGTGAGTGCCGATCACTTTTTGGCGCCGTTGCCAGGGAGTTATACGGTGTTGATTATCTACGTGAATAGTGGTGTTAAGTGTTTTTCTTTCCTTTTTCTGTTAACGTGTGTGTTGAATCTACTCAGGTGCTAATGGGGGATCCTTTGGGAAATGTTATTGCGGGGGAGGAGGTATATGACAACCAAGAAGATGAAATTAACCAAGTACCACCTCCCAGACGGGGCCGACAGGACAATATTAATAAGGACATTCCAGACCCTCCCCCGCCACCAGCTCCCAGAGCTGCCCCTCGGGTCCTTCCAAACGAGGGGTATGCTAGTGCTATTGTCCCGCCTAGAATTCGGGCGGGAAATTTTTCAGATAAAAAATGTGATGCTGACACTCTTGGAGCAGCGCGGCTATTTCACTGCCCACCAAAATGCTTACAAACATTTGAAGGGCTTCGTGGATACCTGTTGGGGTAGTAAGCAAACGAACGTCTCGGAAGATGCCTTGAGACTGCGGTTATTCCCCTTCTCTCTTCGAGGGAAGGCTTTTGATTGGCTCGAGCGGCTTCCCAACCACTCCATATCCACATGGGATGAGCTCGCAGACATGTTTATTGCAAAAACTTTCTCCCCTAGTCACATGGCGGTGCTCACAGATGAAATATTGGCTTTTAAGCAAGAACCCAACGAGCCTTTGCATGAGATTTGGGAGCGTTGTCGGACCATGGTTAAGGAATGTCCAAACAATGACATGACTGAAGCCATGATTCAGCAAACCTTTTACCGAGGAATAAGCATTGTCAATCAATGTGTGGTCAATCAATTGGCCGGTGGAAATTTCATGAAATTGACTTACCCCGAGGCATGTGAGGTCTTAGATGAGATGGCTGACACATCATCAGCATGGAGAAGTAGAGCAAACGTACCTCAGGGTGAGTCCGGTGTCAATAGTATTCACAAAGAACTTCAAGAACATGGGCAAGCAATTGCCGAGCTCACTACCACTATGAACCAACTTGCCAAGGCCCAGCTTCAACAATTACAAGGGCCAAAGCAAGTAAATACCATGGAGGAAGTGAATGTGTTAGTGAACGAAAGAAGACCTCGGGGAAATCCAAAGCAAAGCAACAATGATCAAGGTGACCAAGGACCAAGTGGGTATAGTCAAGAAGAGACATATGATGATCAAGAAGAGGATATTATGTATGCTAATAATTACCAAAGTCAAGGGAATAATCAAAGTAACAATCAAAACTAGAGCAACCAAGGCAACAATCAAAGTTGGGGTAATCAAAGACAGAGAAATTGGAACAATAACAACAATTCACTAAACTGGGGGAACAACAACAACCAACAATGCGGGAAAAACAATGATAACAATTGGAGAGGAGGCAATAACAACAACAATTGGGGTGGTAATGGTAACCAGGGGTCGGGCTTTCAAAGGCCCCCGATGTACCAACAACCAAGCAATCCATCCCCGTACTGAGATCAAGGACAAAGCTCATCAAGTAATGACCTTTCTCCTTTTAGCTTTAGTCGGTCGAGAAGAATTGAACAAATGTTCAAGCAAATGATGGAGCGAAATGCGGACTCCGATGCTCAATTGGCCTCCCACAACACCTCCATTAGAAACCTTGAAGTACAAATGGGCCAAATTTCTCATGCCTTGAACACACACCCAAAGGGAGCACCACCGAGTGATACGGTGGTGAACCCCAAGGGCGGTATCAATAATAATACCAGTCACGCCATGGCGGTGACCACAAGAAGTGGAAAAGGCGGTGAAGCGAGTTCTTCTAGACGAAAGAGAATTGTTGTTAATGATGATGAATTGCCAAATGATGAGTTACCAATTGAAGTTGAGCAAGTGGTGGAAGAGCCAACTACTAGTGAGGTGAGAATTGATATCCATGATAATGGGGAGGATTTGCAAAGGGGCGTGAACCCGTCTAGGGAACACGTGATTGATCTGCCGGAACCGGTGGTCCCACAAGCCAAGGCACCATTGACTAGGCCCCCTCCTCCATATCCTCAAAGGTTGGCGAAGCAAAAGCAAGAGAATCAATTCAAGGAATTCATCGATATGATGAAAAGTCTTTCCATCAGTGTCCCTTTGGTTGAAGCTTTGGAGCAAATGCCCGGGTATGCTAAGTTCATGAAGGACTTAGTCACAAAGAAGCGGTCTATGAAGTGAGAACCCATTAAGATGACTCATCAAGTGAGTGTCATAGTGCATTCAATGGCACCCAAACTTGAAGACTCGGGAGCTTTTACCATTCCTTGTACAATCGGGAGTGCGGATTTTGCTAAAGCTTTGTGTGACCTTGTAGCTAGTATAAACTTGATGCCATACTCGGTCTTTAAAACATTGGGGATTGGACAACCTAGGGCGACCTCCATGCGTCTTCAAACGGCGGATAGATCAATGAACAGGCCCCTAGGGATAACTGATGATGTGTTGGTGCGGGTGGACAAATTTATTTTGCCCGCGGATTTTGTCATATTGGATTGCGAAGTGGATTATGAGGTCCCCATCATCTTGGAAAGGCCTTTCCTTGCAACGGGGAAGGCCTTAGTTGACGTGGAGTCCGGTGATCTCACTTTCCGAGTGGGCAATGAAAAGATTGTGTTCCATGTGTGCAAATCAATTAAGCAGCCCAACAACAAAGAAGTATGCTCTTTCATGGACCTTGTCATTATTGATGATGCAAGCTCTATGATTAATGTTGAAGATCCAGTGGAGGCAGCTTTATTGAACCATGATGACATCGTGGTGGATGGCTTACTTGAAAGTACCAATTCCCTTCAAGGAATGGGTTCTTATTCCTATGGTCCCCAAAGCAATCATTGGCCTTGGAGAATCGGAAAACTCCTCCGACAAACCCTTCAATCGAAGAGCCACCTACATTTGAGTTGAAGCCACTTCTACCACACCTCAGGTATGAATATCTTGGTGCCTCTCGTACTTTGCATGTTATACTTTCCTCTTGTCTAACCCAATTATAGGTAGACTCCCCTTTAAAAGTGCTAAGGAGAAGGAAGAAAGTCATATGATGGACTCTTGCTGACATTCAGGGAATAAGCCCCGAATTTTGCATGCACAAAATCATTCTTGAGGATGGAGAGAAGCCTTCCACAGAACACCAACGGAGGCTCAACGAGGCAATGCAAGAAGTGGTGAAGAAAGAAATAATCAAGTGGCTTGGTGCAGGGGTTGTCTACCCAATTTCGGACAGCGCTTGGACTTCTCCGGTCCAATGTGTTCCAAAAAAGGGCGGCATGACAGTGGTCCAAAATGACAAAAATGAACTCATTCCAACGAGAACGGTCACAGGATGGAGGATGCGTATGGATTGCCGCAAGTTAAACAAAGTGACTCAAAAGGAACATTTCCCCTTACCCTTCTTGGATCAAATGTTAGATAGGCTTGGGGGTCGGGCTTTCTACTGCTTTCTGGACGGGTATTCAGGCTATAATCAAATCTTGATTTCCCTGGAGGATCAAGATAAGACCACTTTCACATGTCCTTATGGTACATTTTCCTTCTCCCGAATGCCTTTTGGTCTTTGCAATGCACCCGCCATATTTCAGCGGTGCATGGTAGCGATCTTTACTGGTATGGTCGAAGACTTCCTCGAGGTTTTTATGAATAACTTCAGCGTAGTTGGGACTCCTTTGATGAATATTTGAGCAATCTTGACAAAGTCCTCGCTCGGTGTGAAGAGACTAACCTAGTATTAAACTGGGTACAATGCCATTTTATGGTAGAATAAGGGATAGTGTTAGGCCACAAAATCTCGAAAAATGGAATTGAAGTAGACAAGGCGAAGATTGAAGTAATTTCTAAATTGCCACCTCCAACTTCGGTAAAGGGAG
The DNA here is from genome assembly GCA_005239495.1 of Nicotiana undulata. Classification (NCBI taxonomy): domain Eukaryota; kingdom Viridiplantae; phylum Streptophyta; class Magnoliopsida; order Solanales; family Solanaceae; genus Nicotiana; species Nicotiana undulata. Next base: position 155,533 of record ML255138.1, read on the forward strand.
TCCGGAGCATTCTTGGGCATGTCGGTTTCTAACGGCGTTTCATTAAGGACTTCTCAAAGGTGGTCAATCCTCTTTGCAAATTGCTAGAGAAATATGCCAAGTTCAACTTTGATGACAATTGCATGAAGGCATTTGAGCTATTGAAGCAAAAGCTCACTTCCACACCAATTATCACCGTACCCGATTGGATCTCTCCTTTTGAGCTAATGTGTGACTCTAGTGATGTGGTTGTGGGGGCGGTTTCGGGCCAAAGAGTGAACAAGATAGTTCACCCCATCTATTATGCTAGCAAAATAATGAACTCGGCCCAAATAAACTACGTTGTCACCGAGAGGGAGCTATTGGCAATAGTCTTTGCGATGGAGAAATTTTGTCCTTATCTTATGGGTGCCAAGGTCATAGTTCACACTAACCATTCGACACTCCGGTATCTCATGACCAAAAAGGATTCCAAAGCGAGACTCATGCGGTGGGTGTTGTTGCTTCAAGAGTTCGACTTGGAGATTATTGATAGAAAAGGGAGTGAAAACCAAGTGGCCGACCATCTTTCCCGCTTGGAGGAGCAAGGCCGACCTAGTGATGGGATTGAAATTGATGATAGTTTCCCTCATGAACAACTTCTTTCTGTGTCAATGCTAGAAATGCCATGGTTCGGGGACGTTGCCAATTATATTGTCACCGGTGTTGTTCCTTGTGAGCTCTCTTCCAACCAAAGGAAGAAGCTTAGGAGGGATAGCATGAATATTTATTGGGATGAACCATACTTATTCAAGATTTTCAATGACGGTGTCATCCGGCGATGTGTGCCCGAAGAAGAACAAGGATCGATTCTTCAGTCTTGCGACTCCTCACCTTATGGTGGTCATCATGGAGGGGCAAGAACCATCTCCAAAGTGCTAAGTTGTGGTTTCTTTTGGCCTACATTGTACAAGCATGCTAGTGAGTTGGTCAAGCGATGTGATGAATGCCAAAGAATGGGTGGCATATCCAAGAGAGATGAGATGCCTCTCACTACAATCCTAGAGGTGGATATTTTTTATGTATGGGGTATTGACTTTATGGGGCCATTTGTGAGCTCTTGTGGAAACACTTACATACTCGTGGCGGTGGACTACGTTTCAAAATAGGTTGAGGTCGTGGCTTTTCTTAATAATGAGGCCCGGAGTGTGGTCGGTTTTTTGAAGAAGCATATTTTCACAAGATTTGGGACACTCGGTGCCATCATCAGTGACGGGGGGTCTCACTTTTGCAATAGGGCCTTTGATTCTTTGCTATTGAAGTATGGAGTCAATCATAAGGTTTCTACTCCGTACCATCCTCAAGCAAGTGGAAGTGTCCAATCATGAAATCAAGAATATATTGGCCAAGACAGTGAATGCTAACCGGACTGATTGGTCCCGTAAGCTTGATGATGCTCTTTGGGCTTACCGGACTGCCTTCAAGACCCCAAACGGTATGTCACCTTACCGGTTGGTGTATGGAATGGCTTGTCATCCTCCGGTGGAATTGGAGCACTAGGCACTTTGGGCTTTGAAGAAGTTGAATTTGGATTGGGACACAGCTGCTAATCTCAGAGTTGATCACTTGAATGAGCTAGATGAGTTAAGATTTCATGCATACACTATCTCCTCCTTGTACAAAGACAAAATAAAGTACCTCCATGATAAGTATGCCAAAGAACGGGAATTCAAGGTGGTAGACTTGGTGCTCCTTTTTAATTCTAGACTCCGTCTCTTTCCGGGCAAACTCAAATCCAAGTGGAGTGGCCCATTTGAAGTTGTGTTGGTTACACCCTTTGGTGCTCTCGATCTCAAAAACAAAAATGGGGAGATTTTTCGAGTGAATGGGCACCGATGCAAGCATTACATTGGAAAATTTGAAGATAGCCACGTGGTGGCTTTGATAATGCTCAATTGAACATGGTAACATGAGTCGTGCCACGACGTTAAACCTGGCGCTTCTTGGGAGGCAACCCATGTGTCTTTATTTTTGTTTTTCCTTGATTTTCTTGGTAGTATAGGACTTACTTTTGGAATAACTGGTTGTGGGATGTTGTAGGATTGATTTGATGCAGGGCACAAGGTTAAGTTGAAAATAAATGTCTCTGAAGTTTGCAATGCGGACCGCGGTCAATTTTGTGCGAGCCGCGGAGCTATCTTACCAGAAAATTGCTCTCTGAAGTTTGCAATGCGTACCGCGGTCAATTTTGTATGGTCCGCAAAGCTATCTTACCAGAAAATTGCTCTGTAAAGTTGCCATCGTGGCCGCACTACCATTTTGTGCGGTCCGCGGTGGACCACTACGGCCGTAGTTCATTTTGTGCGGACCGCAGTGGCCAATTGCCCAGATGTCCATAAAGATTAAGGACCGCGGACCACGGGCATTTTATGCGGTCCGCGGTGGGGTAAGTAGTGTGGGTCCCAGGCCAAAATCTACAAATAGGGCCTGAGGGCCTCATTTTACACTTTTCCCTCATTACCATCTCTATAGTAAAAATTTCCACGGTGCATCCCCTTTCTAATTTCAAGTGATTCATCTCATTCATCGCATCTTCATCCCACATCTTGTAAGTTTAATTTTGAATGCATAACTTCTTAATTTTATTATTTTCTTATTTACTTAGTAGATTTTCTTCTTCTTTTCCTCTTTTCTTTAATCCATTAATCATGTGTAGGGTTTGTTCATAATGCTTAATTTAGACCCATTGTAGTTAATTACACTGATTAAACACCTAGGGTATCAACAACATGTGTATTTGAACTTGAATTAAAATTAAAAATTAAAACCCTAGGTTGGGAATTAGTGCAGTCCGAGGTGCTTTTATGCGGACCGCAGTGCTTTAATAACACAAGTCCCAGTTGAGGACTGTGGACCGCGGTGCTTTTTTGTGCGGTCCGTGGTGCCTTAGTGCAGACCGCGGTTGTTTTTATGCTGTCCGCGGTGCTCATCTTCAGAGAAGTGGGTAGTCTGAACCCCACTTCAACACGGACTGCGGTTCTTTTGTTGCGGTCCGCGGTGCCTTAGTGCGGACCGCGGTTGTTTTTATGCTGTCCGCGGTGCTCATCTTCAGAGAAGTGGGTAGTCTGAACCCCACTTCAACACGGACTGCGGTTCTTTTGTTGCGGTCCGCGGTGCCTTAGTGCGGACCGCGGTTGTTTTTATGCGGTCCGCGGTGACCATCTTCAGAGAGGTGGGTAGTATTAACCCTACCTCAATGCGGACCGCGGTCCTTTTTGTGTGGTACATGGTCTGCCACTTCTGCAACTCAAATCCAATGTTCTGCTACTTTTTTCTCTTCATGAATAAATACACTGCTTGGATACTAACAATCTTTAAATAAATTGAACTTGTAGATTAAGGTCCAATCAAGATGTGGTGGCCGTAAACCAAGCGAAAAGGGTGAAACCTCTCGGGGGAGAGGCAAGATAATGATCAAACTAACCCCCCAAGTCCGGAGAGCAATAAAAGCAACTAGAAAAATAAACGGGCCATGGATACAGCTGCTTCCCAATCGGGATATGAGTATGCACCTCCTGGAGAGGGATCTGAGTCAAAGTCGGTACCAGAGTTTGTCCCAGACTTCCCGGAGAGGTTCAAATTGACAAATGAACCTTCTGACTCCCCTCCTGCCCAAGCATCAGCACACTCTGAGTCATCTAAGGGCTCAGCTGCAGGGAGTGATCATGAATACTCCACCTCACCCACAGATTCACTATCGGGTGAGCACTCTGAAGAAGAAAAAGTAAGGGATGAACCCCCAAACAGGGGGTGAACCCTAAGTAAGGGGAGTTGAAAGAACAAGAAACCCTGAAGCATGGAAAGATCGGTTTGTGAGTGAACCAACCTTTCATAAATTTTGGGAATGGTGGTCGGAATGGAAATTGATACCAAAGCGCAAATTCATCACAAGGGACCTTTAGCCGGATAACCCCAAAGTGCGGAGACAGTTCAGGGAGAGAAAAGGCTGGGACTATTTCACTTGCCAGATGCCGGAGGCAAATGAGCACCTAGTCAAGGAGTTCTACACTAATTTGGCTTATCTGGAAAAGGACTCCAAGGCGACTAAGGTGCGGAATCTGACTGTACCTTTTGATGGGGATGTAATAAATCAGAACCTATAGTTCGAGGATGAGGATGAGACGGAGTACTTAGAAAAATTGAATGCGGGGGATGAGGCATATCCATGGCTAGCGGAGCACTTGTCAATCCCAGGTGAAACCCCAGACTGGTTGCAAGCAGGGAAGGTGATTCTGAGGAGAACATTATGTTTTGAGGCCAAAGGTTGGGAGACGTTCGTGTCTAGCAGGCTAGACCCCACCTTCCATTAAAATTCTCTTCCTCTCCGGCGGGTTGTGCTGATTGCTTCTATCATAGCAGGATACCCGATTAATGTCAGGAATGTGATGTCCAGGGTTATCAACCGGGTGGTGAATGAAGGTGATAGAGCATATCCCTTCCCTAATTTCTTGACCATGTACTTTGAAGATCAAAAAGTAGAAAAGAGGAGGTTTTATGTGAAGGTGAAGCCCAAAGCTCCCTTCTCCTGGTACAGTCTACAGAGTGATGATAATCCAAAGTGCAAAAACTTCAAAGGAAAATCCATTGCTTCCATTGACCAGTCTGAAGAGCCAGTGGTGGTAGTGGCATCTACTCAGCCCGAGTTAGCCACCCCATACATTGCTCCAGGCCCTTCCACTTCAGCAGCCCCAGGCATTCCTTCATCACGGGCATACCCTCTGACTGCCCACATACTGAGCCAGTCCCTATCCAGTATCAACAACTGGATGCAGGTAGCTACTGCCAAGCTGTCTGTCCTCTCTACCTCAGTGGAACCTCCTCCGCCATAGGTCCCACAGTCCGTTGAGGATACTCTCAAGGAACTTCTGGCCAACCAGAAGAAAATCCTAGATAACCAAAAGTAGATTATGGACAGTCACTGAAAGATCTTGCCAGGGAGACGAAGAAGCTGCGGAAAACTCGTGCCTCCAAGGAGTCAGTGAAGAAGCTAAGGAAGGAGGTAGATAAGCTGGAGGAGGATCACTTGCCATTGGACTTGCTGCTGCATGACCCTGCTGCCCATCCTGAGCTAGAGCCGGAGATAGAGAGGCCAGCAAAGAGGAAGAGAGTGCTTCCCTGTACTGAGGTCATTGTGATAGATTTGGAGGACCCGCAGGGAGGCACCTCGCGTCAGCCACAGCTGCCAGTACAGGCCTAGGTTACAGAGGAGATCCAGGTCCCGATGGAGACACAAGGGTCTGAGGACCAGTCACAGGTTCCCATGCAGTCTGCATACCCCGGGACTCATACTTAGGATCCTATGCAGACGGAGGGCCTATAGGGAGTTTCTCTTGACTCTTTCTCCTTTATTTTGATCTTATTTTGTTAGTTAACATTGAGTACAATGCTAGATCTCATTTGAGGGGGTAGCCCTATTTTGGATTTGGATGAATGTACATATTTGATACTATTTCGTTTTTATTATGCTTTCTTTTTTATTTTGGTATGTACATAACTTTATTATTTTAGTACTTTTCATATTTTTGCACTTTTGGTCTGTATATAAAGTTAATTTCTAATGTGTATACTCATTCCCCCTTATGTATATTCGATTAGATCCCCTCTTGTATATATTCATTCTACTTTACGCATTTTACTTTCCATATTTTTCCTTTTTATATCTTCTTATTTTATTTTCATAGCTTCTTGTTTTGAATTTTTCGCGTGCAATTAGCCTTTGATTTTCTCAATGCCACGGTTCTTTCCAAAGGTGGAAATTTTGTGAACCGGGTGGCTCTTCCCGAGGATGGTTGGTAAGACAACCTTCTTAAGGGTTTGAGTCTATTTTTCTTTTTGATTTTTGTAAATATAGCTAGTGAGTAAAGGTGCCTCAAGCAAAGCTTCACTTGGGCCTAACACATTTGCCTTTGATCCTATGGTCAAAAACAAATCGTTGTGTTTAGGATGATGAAAGTTGTGATCTTGAGACTCTTGTGTTGACCGAAAATCATCAAGTGGTTTTTCGGGACCATTGTGTTGCTCAAATCATAGCTAAGGTCGTTGTGGTCCCCCAACTCTGTTTCTTCAGCAATCCCATAGCATGAGTGGTGAGAATTTGAATTGCAAGTCCAAGTCCCGTGCCATTACTCTAGAACTTGCCCTGAATGTTTGTCTAGGAGAAATCCTAGGTGTAGTTTGACTTGAGATGTGATTATTGGCTCTCCTTGATCCGAATAGTGACTTGATCATTTCCATAGCCTACCAATGACAATTTCCCTAGTCAACCCTTTTGAGCCTTAGATCTTTTTCTTTCAAAAACCATGATACAAGACTTTACCAATTTTGACCCTCTCTTGGCACCCTTCTTCCCTTAGCACAAGGAAAAAGCGTAAGTTTGGGGGAGAGAAGAGGAACGCAACAAAGTGAAAAAGAAGGTACAAAAAGGAAGAAAAGGAAAGGCAATGAAAAAGAAAGAAAAGAAAAATCAAAAAAGCCAAAAAGAATGAACAAGTTAGAAGAAATAAAGGGAATCAATGAAAAAAAAGAGATTAAAGTTGTGAAATGCTTAGAAAGGAGAAAATGATTGAAATGAACAAGAAGGTGTGACAGTATGTCTCTCTAACCCCTCAGAAAGAGCTAAATGACTCAATAAGTCAAGAGAATGTGAAACAAATGAAGTGCTTAAGGGAAGATAGAACTCACCTTGACCAAATATTTCCTACCTTAAACCAAAAGCCTTCATCATATATCCACAAAAGGCCTATATGATCTTGAGTCGAATGAAGCTTACATTAGTGGCGATTCACATAAGGGGCAAGCCAATGGTACTTTGAGCCGAACTTGAGTCTTTTCCTTGAGAGAGATAAGTGAACTCCCATTATCCTCGTTCTAAGAATTACAATCTTAAAGTGAGGTTTTCTTAGGGAGAGTTTAGGCGTATGAGTTTAGGTTCCACAATGACCAAAGCAGTAGTAAGAGTATCGTTGATAAGTCGAGTCAACTCTTGATGCTCTTGTGTCCATGGTGTTAAAAGGTCACATGTTGTTAATGATTCATTGGCATTGACGGCAATTGTTAGTCCCAATTGATGCTAGAAGAGGTTACCTTAGGACAGCAGAATTTTCTTGGATTTACTTAAATAGGGATGGGGCTTATTTTGTCTGCTTGAGGACAAGCAAAATCTTAAGTTTGGGGGAGTTGATAACTATGGATTTTACCTTATTTTACACTCTTCTTGCTTAAGTTTTGGATAAAATTGTATGCAAAATAGTCCCAAAGTCTTACTTGTTGTGCTTGTTGTAGGGTTTAGTACAAAAGGGTGACAAACAGTCAAAAACCTGCACAAGTACCAAGAACAAGCACAAACAAAGTTCAACTGACCAGTGCGGACCGCGGTCCATTTTATGCGGTCCGCATTAAAGAGATTCAAAGAGTAGATTTTGAAGGCCAAATCCAATGCGGACCGCGGTCCATTCTATGAAGACCGCGGTGGAGAGATTCAGAGAGTAGATTTTGAAGGCCAAATCCAACACGGACCGCGGTCCATTCTATGCGGACCGCGGTGGAGAGATTCAGAGAGTAGATTTTGAAGGCCAAATCCAACACGGACCGCGGTCCATTCTATGCGGACCGCGGTGGAGAGATTCAGAGAGTAGATTTTGAAGGCCAAAACTAACGCGGACCGCGGTCCATTTTACGTGGTCCGCACTGAAGAGATCCATAGGGCATCAACATTGAAGGCTAGAAGACAACGCGGACCGCAGTCCTTTCTTCGCGGTCCGCATTGAAGCCACTGCGGCCGCGTGCAATTTACGCGGATCGCGGAGGCCAAGTTTAGAGGCCCTGTTTTGTATGCTAAGAGACTCACCGCGACCGCGGTCCATTTTGTGTGGTCCGTAGTGACTCCGCAGGGGTATTTTTGTCCAGAAAATTTGGCCTAGTATAAATAGTTTCTTTTCTTATTTTTAGGTAAGATTTTGTACTCTGATATTATCAGGAGCTCGTGAACGGTTTTTCTTCAGCTTTTTGAGTAATTTTAGAAGGGTTTCAACATTGAATCTTCCAAATTTAGTTTATAATTCAATTATATGGGTTTTGCTTCATCTATTTCTCTTATTATGAGTAGCTAAACCCATTAGCTAGGGTTGTGTCTCAACCCTAGTGTGGGTGTTTGATGGGTCCTTTAAATTAAGGCCTAGATGTTTATGGGTAATTGGTATTTGGGCTGATTTATGGTTTTCATGTTAATATTAGTGGTTGCAAACACTAATAGGTATTTATTTGACTTGGGTTCTTCTTGAGAAAGAGAACTTGAGTCTAGAAAATCAGTTCAACAAGGAATTGGGATGTATTCACGAGATTGATAGTCCCAATTAACGGGTTATACCTAGAGATAGTAAAACCCTACTTGAGCTTATATTGCTTGTATGAATTTGACACCCAATTGACCTCGAGGGAGGTAATTAAGGCAAAGCCACTCAAACTATCGAGAGGTATAGAGTGGATAACTTTGAGCATCGGCTATATCAGACTCCCCTTCATAACATCTTTGCCTTAGATATTGGAATTCGTCAAATATTCGCCTAGGTGAAATTCATAACCCTAGTGCCTTTTATCCATTAAGAAAACAACCAAAAAGACATTAGTTAAATAATTAGCAAATTACCATTAGTATAAACCGTAGTATAATTGTCAAATCAAAAAGTATGAAAATTGAAATTAAGAGCACAAAACACTACTAGATTACCTAGAAACTCAACTCCGATATTCATAACTCTCTGTGGAATCGATCCCGATCCTTCGGGTAAAAGCTGCTCCGACCCTCATCTTGCTACTTTATAGTAGTATAGGTGAGTGTCGATCAACATACTGCATTCATCCTTTTTCCGTCTATGAGGGCTAGTTGCTCATAATGGCTTCTTATCCATTCTGCATCGCTGAGCTTAGATTCTTGTATGATTCTCAAGGAAAGGATCTCCACCTCGGCAGGAATAACATCTTCTGTACCATAAACCAGCAAGTAGGGAGTTGCCCCGGTTGATGTGCGGACTGTGTTGCGGTACCCCAGTAAGGAAAATAATAGCTTTTCATGCCATTGTCTGTGCTTTTCTATCATCTTTCTCAAAATCTTCTTGATGTTCTTGTTGGCGGATTCTACAGCTCCATTCATCTGAGGTCTATAGGTTGTAGAATTCTTGTGCTTGATTTTGAAAGTCTCGCTCATGGCTTTCATCATATCACTATTGAGATTAGAGTCATTGTTGGCGATGATTGACTTTGGGACTCCGAATCGACAAACAATACGGTCGCGGACAAAGTCTGCCACAACTTTCTTAGTCACTGCTTTGTAAAACGCTGCTTCGACCCATTTGGTGAAATAATCAATAGCTACTAGGATGAACCTGTGACCATTATAGGCGGTGGGCTCGACTGGTCCAATGACGTCCATTCCCCATGTGGCGAATGGCCAAGGTGAGCTCGTTGCATTGAGCTCATTTGGGGGTACCTTTATCATATCTGCATGTACCTGGCATTGATAGCATTTCCGAACATACTGGATGCAGTCTGTTTCCATGGTCATCCATAAATAACCGGCCCTGAGTATCTTCTTTGCCAAGACAAAACCATTCATATGTGGGTCGCAGGTCCCGGCATGTATCTCTTCAAGTAATTTGGAGGCTTTCTTTGCATCGACACATCTCAGTAATCCCAAATCGGGTTTTCTTCTGTATAAGGTTCCTCCGTTGTGAAAGAAATTATTGGACAATCTCCGAAGTGTGCATTTCTAGACATGATTTGCATGCCCCAGGTACTCTCCCTTTACCAAGTACTCTTTGATGTCGTGGAACCATGGTTTTCCGTCTGCTTCTTCCTCAACATGGGCACAATATGTCGGTTGGCTATGGATCTTTACTGTAATAGGATCAATGAATTTCTTATTGGGATGTTGTATCATGGATGATAGAGTGTCCAATGCATCGGCAAACTCGTTCTGAATTCTAGGGACATGCCGAAATTCTGTCTTTGTGAACCTCCTTCTCAATTCCTGCACATGGTGCAGATATGGCAGTATCTTGGAATTTTTGGTAGCCCATTCTCCTTGTACTTGGTGTATTAGCAAATCTGAATCACCAATTACCAGTAACTCCTGAATATTCATGTCAATTGCCATGTTGAGCCCTAGGATGCAGGCTTCATACTCTGCCATGTTGTTATTGCAGGGGAATCTGAGTTTAGCAGATACAGGGTAATGGTGGCTCGTTTTTTATACTAAAACAGCTCCAATACCGACTCCTTTGAAATTCGCTGCTCCGTCGAAGAACATTCTCCAACCATCATAGGATTCTTCAATGTCCTCACCTATGAATGACACTTCTTCATAGGAAAAATACGTTTTCAAGGGTTCGTACTCTCCATCCACGGGGTTCTCGGCAAGATGGTCTACTAATGCTTGTCCCTTGACCTCTTTCTGATTCACTTAGACAATGTCGAAATCGCTCAGCAGGATTTTCCACTTGGCTAGCTTGCCAGTGGGCATGGGCTTCTGAAAGATATATTTCAAGGGATCCATTCTTGGTGAGGTACGTTGTGTAGGCACAGAAGTAGTGCCTTAGCTTCTAGGCTACCCAGGTTAGAGCACAACAGGTACGTTCTAGAAGATAATATTGTGCCTCGTACGGAGTGAACTTCTTACTCATATAATATATAGCTTGCTCTTTTCTCCCTGTCTCATCGTGCTGCCCCAGAACGCAGTCGAAAGCTCCATCTAGTACTACGAGGTAGAGTAGCAAGGGTATACCTGGCTCTGATGGTACCAAGACTGGCGGTGTTGATAAATACTCATTGATTCTGTCAAAGGCCTTTTGACAATCCTCGGTCAATCTGGTTGCAGCATCATTCTTCAGCATCTTGAAGATTGGTTCACATATGACCGTGGACTAGGCTATGAACCGGCTGATGTAATTAAGACGTCCCAGGAAACTCATCACATCTTTCTTGTTCTTTGGCAGTGTTAACTCTTGGATGGCTTTGACCTTCGATGGATCCAATTCTATCCCTCGGCGACTGACGATGAATCCAAGCAATGTTCCGACAGGAACCCCGAATGCACACTTCGCGGGGTTTAATTTCAAGTTGTATTTTCGCAATCTGTTGAAAAACTTCCTCAGATCTGTTATGTGGTTGGTGGCTTTCTTGGACTTGATGATGACGTCGTCCACATATACCTCGATCTCTTTATGTATCATGTCATGGAAGATAGTGGTCATATCTCTCATATAAGTGGTCTCAGCATTCTTTAGGCCGAATGGAATCATTTTATAACAGTATACTCCCCACGGCGTATTGAAAGTCGTTTTCTCGGTGTCTTCTTCGTCCATCCAAATCTGATGGTAACCGGCAAAGCAATCTATAAACGACTAAAGTTCGTGCTTGGCACAATTGTCAATCAGGATGTGTATGTTTGGGAGGGGGAAATCATCCTTTGGACTGGCTCGGTTGAGATTCCGGTAGTCGACACAAACCCTAACCTTTTCATCCTTCTTGGGCACTGGCACAATGTTGGTTAACAAGGTTGGGTATTCAAGCACCCTAAGGACCTTGGCGTTGATTTGCTTGGTAACCACCTCTTTGATTTTCAGACTCATGTCAGGCTTGAACTTTCTGAGATTCTGCTTTACTGGCGGGCACATTTGATTGGTTGGCAACTTGTGAGCCACAATTGAGGTTCTTAGACCAGTCATGTCGTCGTACGACCATGCAAATATGTCTTCATACTCTTTCAAGAATTGTGTGTATTCTTCTCTCTATGATGGTGACAAGTGGATGCTGATGAGAGTTTCTTTGACAATTTCTGAATCTCCCAGGTTGACTACCTCAGTTTTTTCCAGATTAGACTTAGGTCTGTTCTCAAAATCCTCAATTTCTCTGAAACTTTCATCGGGTATTACATCCTCTTCTTCTAAATCATTGTCCTTTTTTTGTGTTGTCTTATTGCATGTCACAGTCATTGGTTCATCAAGACATTAAATAGTAATGCTTTATAGATAAAAGTAATGAGAGAAAACGATAATAAATAAATACTGATTTGCTGAAACATAAAAGCAGTTTTTGATTATTTAAACGAATGTTTTGGGAACATTTGAGATTTTATTGGAAAATAGAAATGCAAAATGGAAATCATTAGCAAAATGAAATAAATAATGCTTGTTCAGCCTTGCTACCCCGGGACTCGTCGGGCCCTGGATGTTCTGATAGACCAGTTCTTGAGGGATGATCTTTTTATTACGGCTTGGATGAAAGGGCCTTCCTCCCCCTCCTCCTAGACAATAACACAATAGTTCATGTCTTCATCTTCCAGGAATAGATTCTTCAAGGTTTCTAGTGCTTCTTCTTCTTCTGACCACCATATGATATCGGATTGTTGGAAAGTCTGATCCAGATGTGGTATAGGCTGTTCCAATGGGTAGTAGGGACCGCGCCATGGTGGCGACCAGTTTTTGTACTCTTGCCAAGTGTACTTGTATCCCAGGCCAAAAGTGGTGCCATGGCGCTTCAGCTATATTGGTTTGGAAATCCCTTGAAGATTCTTGCCGAGTCCTTTGCTAGGCTCGTACCCGCTCCAATTCAATATGCTTTCGATCTTATTGTCCCACCACTTATCTTTGTCTATTGCGTTAACCCTCTCGATGTGGTTGTAAGTTTCTCCACCCAACCTTTTTCTACCTTCAACCACCGGGATGGTCTGGCGGTTATAGATAGGGTTGCTTTCATCTCCATGGATGATTACTTCCTGGTAGTTCCACTGGAATTTCACTGCCTGATGTAATATTGATGCCAAGGCCCCAGCGGCATGTATCAATGGCCGTCCCAATAACAGGTTGTAGGACGCCGATATATCTATCACCTGAAATTCAACCTCGAACCATGTGGGTCCCATTTGCAGACAAAGACTGATTTCACCAATGGTAGACCTTTGGGAACCGTCGAAAGCCTTTACATTCATGGACCCTTCTCTTATCTCGTACAATCCCTTACCTAATTTGTTGAGTGTTGTCAATGGGAAGATGTTGAGGCTGGATCCCCCGTCAATAAGAATCCTGGTGATGAAGTAGTCCTCACATTGCACAGTGATTTGCAGTGCTTTGCTGTGACTTAACCCTTCAGGTGGCAGTTCGTCCTCGTGGAAAGTGATCTTATGACTTTCCAGCACCTGACCTACCATATTGACCATTTCTCCATTGTTGATGTTATTAGTCACATATGCTTCATTTAATACTCTAATCAAAGCATTCCTATGCATTTCTGAATTCTGCAGTAAGGACATGATGGATATCTAGGTTGGAGTTTTGTCCAGCTGTTGATGACCGAATATTCCTTGGCCTACACCTTCCTCCAAAGATCATCTGAGCCTGTCTCAATAATGGGTGGTCTGTTAGAAGCCTATTTGCTGGATTCTGCCAAGTGTTCCGATGTATAGACCCTACCGGTCCTGGTCATCCCCTATGCGGCGCCAGCTTCTTCTATCTTGACTTTACCTTTCCTTCTTGCTTCAGCTACGTAATCCCAAGGTACATCATTAGTGTTGAAATGTGGCGTAGTTGACACTGTCACTGTTATTGGTGTGGCTACCTTTACTTCTAATGGGACGGGTAAAGCGGCAGGTGGCATTACTTTGACCTCAAACGGCACAGGTGCATCTGCAGGTGGTGCCACTTCAAACTCAAATGGGACTGACGCAGCCTCCTCGACATCTCCTAACGGCTGAATCTGGACTATGATAGGATTAAATGTGACTACTGGCTTCTTTGGATCATCACCTTCTATGATCAACCCGGTCGACCCCTCTAGGTCCCATTCTTCCTCTATCTCTATCACGTTGATGCCTCAACCCCTATGGTCTGGGAGAGGATTGTTGCGGACATTGGGAGTATCTTCCTTTGCTTGAATGATCTTATTATCAATCAGAGACTGGATCTTATCTTTTAGTGAGCGGCATTCATCAATGGTATGTCCCTTCATGCCGGAATGGTATGCACAGGTTTTATTTGGATTGACCTACTGGGATGGATTTTCAGGGGTCACAGCAGGGATAGGAATAACATAACCAGCAGCTTTTAATCTTTCGTATAGTTGGTCAATAGTCTCAGCAATGGAATTATAGTGCTTGGGCGGCCTGCGGTCAAAACTTGGTCGAAGTCTTGGGAAATTTTGGTGAGTAGGGGATGACTGGAAGTGAGATGGTTGAGAGTTGTATGTATGATAAATAAGGGCTGGTTGGGAATATCTGGGAGATGTGGGTTGATAAGTAGGTGGGGGAGATGGCTGATATGTTGGTGGAGGTGCTGACTGATATGTAGGCGGGGGTGCTTGGTATGTAAGTGGGGAGGTTCGGTATACCAACGGGGATTTGGGTCCATGTGCAACCATTACCGTTCATGTGTCCTTGTTCTTGGATATGCCCCTAGACTGCAAGGCTTTGTTTGTGGCTTGTAGTGCTTCAAAGTTGGTAATCATTCCGCTCTTAATACCTTCTTCAATTCTTTCACCTAACTTGATGATGTCAGAGAATTTGTGGTTTTCAATCACCATAAGCCTCTCATAATATTGTGGGTCTTGTGCCTGGACGAAGAATATTTGCATTTGTTCTTCATCTAAGGTAGGCCTGACCTTAACTGCTTCAGACCTCCAGCGAGTGGCGTACTCGCGAAATGTTTCAGAGGGCTTTTTCTTAATATTCTGGATGTAAAATACGTCTGGTACATTTTACGTATTGAACGTGAACCAGTCCATGAAGTCTGATGCCATGTTCACCCAATTGGACTACTTCTTAGGGTATTTGCTAATGTACCAAGACAAAGCATCTCCAGTGAGGCTCCTCATGAATAATCTCATAAGAATCTTCTTGTCTCTTCCTACTCCAACCAATTTATCACAATAGGTCCTCAGATGGACCCTAGGATCACTTGTACCGTCGAACATCTCGAACTTAGGAGGTTTGTAACCCTCTGGTAGTTCGACATCGGGTTGTATGCAGAGATCTTCATAGTTCAATCCTTCAACTCCTTTACTTCCTTCAACACTCTGAACTCGGCTAGTCAGCTTCTTGAGTTCTTCAGCCAAATTCTTGATGAGCATATCTTTCTCACAGGATTCAGGTGTGTAAGGAATTGGTTGGGTGGAGTGAGGTAGAGTCTCCACGTAGATGGGGTTGTTATGATGGCTTGGAGCCTGAGCATAGAGGTGTTCATTTGTGGAGTTTTGTGGTTCAGGGATGATTAGTGGGGTGTTTCTCGGAGTGTGGCAAGTGTTGTGTTGGTGTTGTGGTGGAATAGTTTGATTTTTCGATGGAGTTGTATGGTTGTGAGTTGTAGGGGGATTCTGTTTGTTTCGGGTATTCTGGAGAGGTATGGGGTTGTGAGTGTTTGGATGATTGACATATGGAACACTAAGTGAGAAGGATAGATTTGCCAAATTTTGGAAATGCTCAAGCTCCCCTTGGAGCTTTAACAACCTTTGTTCGAGTTGTGACATAGCGTCGTTCTGGACTTGAGTACCTTGACTGTCAGAAGCTTCTGTTCGTTCAGCTGGCATTTTGTTTTTCTTTATGATATTGCTCAAATCTTCCATTTTGCCTTTGCCTTTGCCTTTGCTTTTTCCCTTAGGTGGACTAGGAGGAGGAGAATGTGGAGGGCCCCTGGATCTTTTGTGGTATGATGATGATGCCAGAATGCACGAACCAACCTTTGGGGAGGGGAATAATCAAAAGAAATAAAAACAAAAGCAAAAACGAAGGGTAGCCAAGTCAGTGAAGACCATGAGAAAATATTGCAGTATTTAAACACATATTGGATGAGTATAAAACGTGTCCTAATTTGGGAGCCTCGTTGTGCCCGAAGTAGGATTAGCGACAAGTTGATTTGGAGAACTTAGATGCCAGAATGCCTTATTTAATTAATATAAATAGATGAATCCAAAACGACACTAAAATAATAAGCAGGAAATAAAGTCACTAATGGCACTTGGCCTTATTACGTTGATAAAAGCAAAAAGGAAAACATATCCTCCTTGGTCCTAGAAGGACCTTCCCCAGATTTGGTATCCTTGATCCCATCGAACAAATTCCTTAGCTCACGCATTCCCAGCAGCATGTATGCTCTGGCCAGGTGTCCACCTTCATTTCCTTCGGCTTTCTAACAATCTTCGACCCTATTGATGATCTTACCTTCCAGCTCTACTATGCCTCGCTCCAAGTATTCCAGCTTCTTTTTGGAATGGATGGCCATGTCTTTCCATTCTTCGATCGACCTTTTGTTGGTTTCATGTATCTCCCACTGCTTGTTCTTAGAGTCGTGGATCCTTTTGCGTAGCCGATTATACTTAACCTGAGCCTCGGCATTCTCGTCTATGATTATGTTGCCTCGGCTGATTCCTGGCCTCACTAACCCATCCAAGTCGTCTTCCAACCACACCGGGTAGAAAGGTGCACATCCTGCATGGTACCTGTCTGGTTCAATTGTGTTCTTCTCCATTATGATTTTGCAGTGCCACATGTGTTGGGCTTGGCACTTATAGGGGATGTCATTATCCTGGAAGTCAGCTCGGAAATGGATCATCTTATCACCCTTGGCACAACTTGCTTTCTGCCTGCTTGTCTCATGACTCGGAGAGTAACGTAATGATATATACCTCTCAACCCGATCAGCACTAGGTGTGGTGCTTCCCTGGACCTGATGATGAATTCGCCCGTCGGGAACCACTCGAACATCCATTGTACCTGCTCCTCAGTTAGGTTATCAAAGAACTCTACCCACTCCTTGGCAGTCTCTGGCTGAGCAAATCTGTCAGGAATATATTTCATCCGCTTGGGGTGATGGAAGGCAATGTGATCATTCCACGCCCTTCGCGGAAACTCTTGACGGTACTGGCCCTTTTGAAGATGTTCTAAGAGCTATAGTTGCAACAACAGGTTACAACCCTCAAAATGCTTAGCTCCTCTTTGACAGCATTCCAAGGCTCGGTAAATGTCTGATATGATCATCAGTACAATGCTGAAGGCTTTCCCGTCAATACCCTCCATCAAGGCCTTGGTTTCCATGGCTAGCCTAGTGTGAATCCTTTATCTCTTGGTTGGAAACATGATCAGTCCAGAAAGCATACAATGAATACGAATATCCTATGGTGGATATGACCTAGAGAAGTGATGGAAAACTCATCATGATAGGTATGGTATGACATGTTGTGACCGTACCTTTCATATATATATACTCGAAGGGTATGTATGACTCTTTCAGACACTCCAACTCAACATTCTTTTTCAACCCCATAATTTTAAGGAAACCTCTGCCCGTGCGGTTCTCGGGCACCAACAACCCATGGGTCTCCCAAACTAACCTAGCTATTCCTCATATATCTTATAACAACGGTGTCATCTCAATATTCCCAAAGCGGAATACAGCTCTTTTGCTATCTCAAAATAAGGTGGCAACCTCGATCAACATGCTATTAGATTGGACGTCCAGAAGTGAGGGTAGATTTCCCAGGTATTTCTTGACGTGTTTCTTATCACTGGAGGGAAGATACCACCCACCAATTCAGGAGCATTGGAGGGATATTGCTAACCATACCGAATATGGGGACCTCGTGCCTCATTTTCTGCAAGACAAAAATAGTTAGGCCCTTACCCCCGCCAGACTTGACTATTTATACATTTATTATTAGCATACAGGCATTTAGTTCTACAAATAAATGCACAGAACGTGATTGCGTCCGTTGAGATTATGAAAACCCCGGTGGACTTTGGACAAGGCTATCTTAAGGGTTATTGTGCTGACGACACGTTAACGCGGCTAGGTTTGACCATGATGCATGCACAGTATAACAGAGTATTTTTTATGGGGTTTTAGACTGATACCCTTGAGCGGACAACTCAAGGGGGAAGTCACTGAACCATCGACTACACCGCTGATCGACTGGTTTTACCGCAATAAGCCTTTCCGAATTTAAGGGTGATATATAATAGGAAGAGCGCAACCACTCATCAAGCGTTGCTATAGTATTTGTATTGGCATGAGTGGAATATAATGTTGAGCTGGATTATGCACCAGTAAATAAGCAATAAAAGCATGTTTTCATGTATTTGCACGTTATGGAAGTGATAAATACAACAGTTATAATTTAAAGCGGTTGCAAAGGAAAACAAAGAAACATGTCAGTTTTGTTCTTGGCAAAATAAATACTTGAAAGAAATAGACAATTAAATTGCACATAAGGGGAAAGGGAAAGGGTGCAGATATTAATCAAAGTAAAGATACAAATTCACAAAGCAGTTTGAAATGGTAAAAACCTAAAATTCCCAGCGGAGTCGCCATGCTGTCGCGCCCCCTTTTTCCTCTCCTTTCGGATCAGTCCATTTTTGACATTATTGGGACAACTTATTTCCTTTTGGGATAAGGGATGTAAGGATTTGAAGATTCGCCACCTAACGAATTAAGGTGCGTTAGGGAACCTATTAAGGGTCATAATGACACTAATTGGATAACCATAGATGGAGTAAGGGCTTGAAATTACTCCAAGGAGAAGGTGTTAGGCACCCCTAAAAGTCCACAACTGTGGTTCCCGGCCAAACAAGCTTTGTGAATTTAAACAAGTAGCAAATAGGCAGTCAAAGTATACACATGTAGACAAATGGTGGTTTGAAAAGATTCTTAGTCTAAGCACACATATGTAATAAAGTTTTAAAAGATTTATGGTCTAAGCTCATATATGCAGAGGATAGGGGAGTCCTAAGTTGTTTATCCTATAGGATCACATCAATGCAATGCCCGGTAATCACTCCTCAGTGAGGGGCTACACGTGGCATTAGCGCATTGGTCATCATATCCATATCTACCCTTTATCCTACCACTTAGCGGTTATTTAAGCGAGTTTTATTTAACGATCTCTATGTGTGCTGTTACATGTCCTTTCCTTATGGTCCTGAAGGAATTTAGGACCTCTAGATATAGGTAGTTCTAGACAGACCCCTACGGTTCTAAAAGGGTAAAATTCTAGGCGACAGGCAAGAACAAGTAGGACTTAACAAATAAGTGCAGGAAAAGCAGTTAAGAGGCCCAAGTTTACCTCCACAGATAATGCATATAAGCAGCACGTCTCAAACACAAACAAGAGGCAGTTTTATTAGACAGGACCCTAAGACAATATATCTAAGTGAATATCAATGCACAAAAATATGCAGCTTTGCTTCATAAGCTCAGAAGCAGGACCCTAACTAATTTGCCTACTGATTTTACACTTGTTAGCCTTTAAACAGTAAACACAATAAAAAAAACAATGTACAATTTTATAGGTTTTAATTACCTAAGGCTTGCCTAGGCGTGAGACTGTGTAAGATAACAGTGGTCAGAAATATTAAACAGTTCAGAGGTTGTTTTACCTAAAACATGATGTTCTAAGTGATGTAAATCGGAGAATACAGAGATTGCTACAAGTTTTAAAAGCAAACATGATATTTATACGTGAGCCTTGTCGCGCCCCCTTTTTTCCAAAACTCCTTTCGGGGCCAGTCAAGGGTTTTTGACATTGGTTTGGACAACTCATTCCTTTTGGGAAAGGGGATTGCAAGTTTTGAAGAGTCGCCACCTAACGAGTTAAGGTGCGTTAGGGCACCTATTTGGGGGGGGGTTCATTTACAAGCAAGTTTGATAACCAGAGATAGGGTAAGGGCTTGAGGTTATCCTAAGGAGAAGGTGTTAGGCACCCCTCAGGATCCACAACTGTGGTTCCCAGCCAAACAACTTTGTGAATTTTTTACAAGTAGCAAGTAAGAAATTATTGTTTTAAAATAGTAGATGGTTTTGAAATATTCGCAGTCTAAGCACACTAAGTTTGAAAATATTTAATAGCTAAGTAGATTTTTCAAAAGGGTTATAGTCTAAACATGCATAAGGGATGTCCTAGGTTTATTTGTTATATGGATCACATCAATGCAATACCCGGTATGTCACTCCTCAAAGAGGGGTTACACGTGGTATTAGTGCACCGGTCATCATATCCATATCTACCCTTTCCCACCCCGTAAAGGTACTTAGAGCGTGTGTTGGTCACGACCTCTATTGCATGTTGTTACCCGTCCCTTCCTATTAGTCCTGGAGGAGTTTGGGACTTCTATCCAATGAGGGAGGTTCTAGGCAGACCCTCAGGTTTAAAGGTAAAACACTAAGCGACAATCAATAACATATAGGACTACAATTAAGGGGATAAGCATATAAACACAAAAGGCCCAAGTACCTCCACAGATAATGCAGAGAAACAGCATGACTCAAACACAGTTAAGGTCTGGGTTTTCAGATCCTAAAGCATGGTATCTAAGTATTAATAACAAAGAGGCAGATTCGTTTCATAACTCAAAGAGGAAGTCTTGATCAGTTTTGCCTACTGATTTTAAATTTGTTGATAGTTAGACAGTACACATAAAAGAAGCTTGTTTCCAGTTTTAATAACCTTAATTACCTAAGGCTTGCCTAGGCGTGGTAGTTACCCAGATTTATTAAGGAAACTGTTTTGTGTTGTTTGCTTAAACATGTTGTACCTAGGTGTTGCAAAATACATGATTATTACCAGTTGTTAAAAATGGGGTGGGGCCGTTTTATACCATTTTTTTTATACATCAGTAGTTACACTAAGAGTAGTTGAGCGAGTATGATTGAAATCCTAAAACATATTTTCTAATGCACACAAGAGATACAAAATGATGCATATGCAGAATTCCTAAAGCAGGATTTCTAAATGATTTCAAGATATGCAAGGTTTACATAGGGCAGGATTCCTATATACTCATAATCACAGCATTTATTAGACATGGTCGCATGAGTGATAGTTTTCCTTAATGTGTTTATCCTAGCACAGGATTTCTAGGTGATAGTGCCAAAATGAGATGCTGAAAATAGTATATACGAGACCTAAGGGGAATGGTATCTAATGCATGACATGCTTTGCACGTGTTATTCCTAAACATGAATTCTATTGCGCACAGAGGAAATGTAAACCTAGAAGCATGGTTTCTACCCTTTATAGCATGCATAGCTACCCTTTTCCTTTTTCACTATCCAGCCCCAATGTTGTTTACAATAATTATTACAAACCAATATTGAATGAATTACATGAATAGAAGAAAGAAAATAAGAAGTTATACTATAGGGAGCCTGCAAATAGGACCAGATTTCCATAACCTCAATGTCGGATTGTTTCATAGTCTTTCTCGATATCCGGGTGTGTCAGAGTTCCCTAAGGACCTCAAGGGATCCCGGGCAGTGCTCACACCCAGATTTCATAACCACAATTGAGTAAGTGCAGTGTGGAAGAGTCAGCTCTAATATTTCAGAGTTCAGAGGGATCTCGTAGGGATCCCTAAGCAGTCACACATTAAAATGGCAGAACTTAAGGGTCTAAGAGTAGAGTGAGAGTGCTTGACATAGTTTTGAAAAGATTTGAGTAAGAAAATAGTTTTGAACAAGAAAGATGAGTTTTGCAAAAATAGTAATAAAACATTTTGAAAAGAGTAGGTCCATAAGAACAAACACATTCCCATCTCAGGATCAGAACAGCACACATAGAACAAGAACTAAGACAAGTTCAGCAACCACAAACAGGGTAGTGAGGGATTAGGGACACATATGGTACATAGGTGAACATATAGTTGTAGAAGCACAGAATCAACCATATGCTAAGGGAATTCAAGTAGGTATTTCAGAACTACAAAGGACAAAGTAGTCATAAAGTACAACTTGCTTTAGCACAAAGAGTTCAGACCAGTAATCAGAGAAGCCAAAGTAAAGCAGAATCATAGTGAAGTACACTAAAGGGGGTATCACTACATAAGCATGATGAGTTCTAAGGGAGGGGATACATAGCATGCTAAGTGAACCATAGTGCGAATAGGTCAAGTGCAGACATTACAGCAAAACCATAAGTAAAAAACATATTATAAACATGATGAATTGAAGTACTAGAAGAAACATATTGGTTTGGGAACTTGAATTTAAATCAGAGCATCCCAGTAGAGAAGACAGTAAACACAAAGTGGAGCATAAGGGAGCACAATAGTTAGCCTTGGCTTGCAGCCGGCTAACTTGGAACAGTAATAAATAACACAGAAAGATAGCAGAAAGTTTTAGTGTGAGAGTGAGAGTTTTTGAACCAGTGTGTTTGTGTCTTATGTTAATAAAAAGCAGGGTGTATATAGTTTGAAAACAGGTAACAAATAAGGTAAAAATCAAAGTTAATCAGTAATTATGGGACTGTATATCAAATAATATAAAATCAGTGTAAGTGTCCCCTTTAACTAAGGAGTCAAAATCAAATGGTATTAGACAGGTAGCAAAATAAGGCAAGATACCATAAGACTGGAATATAACACATAAGGAAATATTTCAACATAGTACAAGTATAGGGCAAGTAATTAGGTTAGGTACAGAATATCTATTTAAGGAAAATGCTTAAATATCAAATTGACAGCATAATCAACTATAGAATAAGGTAGGAAAATATTTTATAAGTCAGAAAATCAGTAGAGAATATCACAAGAAATCAGTGAAGCATATCAGTTACAGGGAATCAAGGGATTCGAATAGGAGACAATATTAGCCAAAGGAAAGTACCACGGAATAAGCACATGATAGGCAAGGATCAGGAACCCTAGTAACCAAAGTAAGGTAAAATCGCACGAAATTAGGGATTCGCATAGAGCATAACATGAATTACAGAATAAATGTAATACAGGCGGGAGGGTGAAGATTCAGAGACATTGATGAACAAAAATAGAGTAGAACCACATAATAAACAGGGATAATAGCAGCCAGAAACTCTAACAAGCAAATATGGGGTAAAAATCACGGAATCACAGAGTGTTCAGGAGAACACAGTAAACATAATAGAACGGGTAAACATATTATCGAAAACAGACTCAGAGCCACCGATTAAAACCAAGAACTTTGGTGTTTTTTTTTTTTTTACAAATATAACTCAGGCAAAAGGGAAAAAGATCATATAAAGCATAAACATAATGAAAATCATAAGGTAATACTTAAAATCTGAAGGAAAATCGTTTTTGAAAAGAGGTTTAAGAACCCTGGTTTTGAAGATGAAGAGTCACTTTATGAAAATCGGAAAACCCCTTTAAAACATCAAAAATAGCTCATAATAATCCAAGATCTGTTACATATCTAAGAGAATCAGGTACTGATAGTTAGGGTTTCATAGAGACAACCCAAAGAGAAGGAGAAAACGGCTTAAGAACCACTGGTTCTAGCCGGAAATAAGGGAATCTTACTCGGACGGCCGTGGATGGCCGGAGAATGGCATGAGAGGTCATGGGGGGTGAGTGAACCGCTTTAGGTTCTCTTGAGGACCTTAGGGTAGCAATAATCCGGCGTAGGAGGAGAGCCATGGGATGGGGGTAGTGGTGAGACCACCATAGAGACTGGCAAGTCGACGGCCGGTGAGAACCATGACGGTTCAAGCAGAGAGCATTTGAGAGAGATGAGAGAGTGAAGGTCGGAGAGAACCATGACGGTTCTAGCAAAGAGCGTTTGAGAGAGATAAGAGAGTGAAGGGCGGAGAGAATGAGAGGGAAATGAGAAGGGGGGCAGGGTAGTCTTTAGGGTTTATTTTAGGAAGCGGTAATCTGAGCCGTTGATCAAAATTGATCAACGGTTCAGATTAAAACACAGGTTGGGTCGGGTGATTTTAACGGATTGGGCTTGGGGTATTGGGTCGATTCAATTGGGGTTTGGGCTGATTTTAATAGTCTAGAATTGAAATGAAAATGGCTATTTGTTAAATACCTAATTAAATTAAGTAAAATAATTTATAAAATAGCTAATAAATTGTAAAATATGAATGGCACACATAGAAATAGTTTAAAATGATTACTTAGTATTTAAAAATACAAAATAATTAATTTATGGACAAAAATAGCATAAATTATATGATTGGGCCATAATTGCAAAGTTATTGCAATTATGGCCAATAGGTGCCAATTTGGCTAATCATGAAATGATTTGTTTTTAATAGGACCCTAAATGATTCATGAAATCAAGAAATACTTTTGAAGTCATTTGTAATGCAATTTTATAATTATTCATTGGAAATTAAATGCTGGATAAATTAATAGAAAATATGGAAAAATATCAATTGCTATCGATGCATGATTTTGAAGCTATATATGCAATTTTACAATATTTTGAGAAAAAATTGGGTATCAACAAGCCTGTTTTATACCTTTTCATGAAGAAGTAGTTTAAACTAGGTGTGATTAAGTAAATGCAAACGGAATCTTAGAGCATGGTATCTAATATGCAGAATTGTTGACACACAATTTCAGAACTCCTAAGGCATGGTTTCTAAATGCACAACAGGGTTATAGCATTATTAAGATATGGTTCTGAATGCACAAAAGTAACAGCTTTTATGTTAACGTTCTTTATTGTCCTAGGAGCAGGATTTCTAAGTGATAGACGTATAACATGGATGAGATGTTGAAACAGTAGACATGAGATCTTAGGGACGTGATATCTAGGGCATGCTTGGCATGATTTGTATGAATATATGATCCTAGAACATGGATTCTAATGCAGATAGAAGTAATGCATAGCCTAAGACATGTTTTCTACCCAATGATAGAATTACATAGTTACCCTCCCAATTTAGTAGACATCCCCAATATCTGTTTACAAAATAATTATAACAAACCAGCTGAATAAATTACATAAATAGATAAAGAAAAAGAAGAAGTTAAACTATAGGGAGCTTGAAGGAGGCCCAAGTGTACCAGATGTTCATACCCTCAATTTTCAAAGTTTCACAGCCTTTCTCATGTCCGGGTGTATCAGAGTTGCCTAAGGACCTCAAGGATCCCGGGCAGTGCTCACACCCAGATTTCATAACAAGAACTGAGTAAGTGCAGTGTGGATGGGCCAGCCCCAGTGCATCAGAGTTCAGAGGGATCTCACAGGGATCCCAAGGCAGTCACAACCTGGAGGGGCAGAACTTAAGGACCAAAGAGTAGAGTGAGAGTGCTTGACATAGTTTTGAAAAGGGTTTTGATATGAAACAGTTTGAACAGAAATCAGTTGAAGTCTATAGAAGTATGAAGTGGTTTAGTAGTAAAATAGTTTGAACAAGAGTAGGGTAATTAAACAAACAGTAGATCAACTACAGAACATAATAGGTTCAGCCATACTCAAACAACAGTCCTTCACACAGGGGTAAGGGGATTTGTGTCACGACCCGAAATCCCACCTTCAGGTCGTGACTACGTCTAACGTTGATCCCGCTAAACAAGCCAACGTGTAAAATTTCACTAACCAATTAACACTGAATTAATAGGAATACTAGCAGCAATTTTATAATTTAACATACGGAAATAGATAAATACAGGACTAAGTGATAGAAACAAATACAATACGTTGTAACAATCCCTGAATCTGGAGTCACTAACTCACGAACATACTAAAAGATTACTACAACCAAGGGGCTGAACAATAACTGTATACAACCCTTTTTGGAAATAAATGAAAAACACAGGAAGGAAGAAATAAGGGATAGAGGAGACATCAAGTCCCACGAACGTCTACGAGTCTACCTTACTATCTCCGAGGTAGACTGAAGGATACTCTCTCTAACGATGTCCACTGGGTTCGACTGCGAGATCTGCACAACATAAAGAAGTGCAAGTGTAGCATCAGTACAACCGACCCCATGTACTGAGTAAGTGCCAAGCCTAACCTCGGCCGAAGTAGTGACGAGGCTAGACTTGACAACAACCGATAACCTGTCCTATTCTACAACACATAACATGGAAAAGAGCAGAAATAGCAGATAAGCAAGGGATAGGGGAGCATATAATGGGGTAACAGGTGAGATAAAGCAGTTAATTAAGCATATAGAGGTAACCAAAAAAGGCAATTTAACAAAGATGCTAATGAAACAAGTATAAATGCCAGAAATGCAAATAATGGCACGGCATCAGCCTTCGTGCTTTTACTCTCTTCCTCATAATGCGATGTACAATATAAAATGATATGAATCATGGTACGGCATCACCCTTCGTGATTTTACTCTCTTCCTCACTATGCAATATATGATGTAATCAATGTAATCATGGCACGGCATCACCCTTCGTGCTTTAACTCTCTTCCTCACAATGCAATGTACAGTATAAAATGATATGAATCGTGGCACGGCATCACCCTTCGTGCTTTTACTCTCTTCCTCACAATGCGATGTACAAAATAAAATAATATGAATCATGGCACGGCATCACCCTTCGTGCTTTACACTCTTCCTCACCATAAAAATGGAAATTATCAAAATGGCAAGGAATGTAGCATAGTGGAAGCACAAATCATAATCACCCGACATGGGGAATACTATCCGTCAGTATCATAATAATTGTCCGGCAAGGGTCTCAGCTATAACCAATCTTTTTAGGTATATCCTTTACAATTGGTCTCTCAATCAAACCATTCACATCACGAGTTTATCAACAAGGATTTTCAACAACAATCAACTTCCAAGTAGAGACAACTTCACAATATAATGAATATGGAAGTAATAAAAAGAATTTCATCAATATAAACCCACGGGCATGCTTGACAAACAATGCATAGGTACTCGTCACCTCACCTATGCATTGAACATGATAAACATATAACACATAGCACACAATACATATTCCCTAACCAAAGCAAGGCAAGACACTTACCTCGGGTCCAAGGATAGCAATTCAAGCCTCTAATATCGCCTTTCTTTTTGAATTCAACTCCGAAACAACAATATCTAGACATAGATAACTTATTAACATCAATAATGACTCATTAATATAATCCCATAGCCTAAATATACAATTCCTAGCATTCTCCCAAAAATACCAAAATTCGACCTCGGGCCCGCTTGGTCAAAACACGAGGCTCGGACCAAAACTCGATTACCCATACCCCCACGAGTCCAAATATATAATTTGTTTTGAAATCCGACCCCAAACGGAGGTTGAATTACCCAAAATCCCATAAACCCTAACTCTACCCAAAACCCTTAATTTCTACTTTGTTTCCATGATTTTAGACCAAGATTCTAGTGTTTGATGAAGGAAAATGGAAGAAATAGGAGTTAAAATCACTTAGCCAAGTGGTTATGAAGGGAAATTAGCTTGAGGGTCGTCGATGGGGTTTTGGAGAAGAAGGAATTGATGAAGAAGTGGAAATCCCGAAATAACATTCTGTTTTTGACTTAAGGAAATAACTGGGCAATTTTTGTTCATCGCGATCGCGGGAAAGGGATTGTGATCTTGGAGGTAGCTGGGTTTCACCCTCTGCGATCGCGGAGAAGCTGAAGTGCACTCTCTGCGATCGCGGAGAGAACAATGCGATCGCGGAGCATCAGGATCTCCTACACTGCGATCGCGGCCCCACCAATGTGATCGCATAAGGCATCAGACCCCTCCCCCACTCTCAACTCTATGCGATCGCAGCTCCACCTATGCGATCGCATAGACTAAGCTACCATACACCAGAAAATCATCAAAAACACCAGATTTTTCCACTATGCACATCTCGTTAACTACCCGAAACTCACTCGAGCCCTCGGGACTCAAAGCTAAAAACATACACGACTCCCAAATCATCCTACGGACTTATTTAAGCATTTAAATCACCAAAATATCATCAAAATCAATGAATTAAACCTCAAAACTCATAGAATTTTCTTAAAACTCCATAAGGTTCAATTATTCCGATTTTGATCTGAAACACGTCATTTCAAGTCCGTTTTACACCAAATTTCACAGACAGCTCACATAACATATACTAAACCTGTTCCAGGCTCCGGAACTATAATACGGGCTCGGTAACATGGTTTTCACATAAATATTCCTTTTCAAAAACCTTTATATTTTTCAGAAACAATTTTCTTTAAAAATTCATTTCTCGGGCTTGGGACCTCAGAATTTGATTTCGGGCATACGCCCCAGTCCCATATTTTTCTACGGACCCTCCGGGACTGTCAAATCACGGGTTCGGGTCTGTTTACCAAAAATGTTGACCAAAGTCAACTTTGATCAATTAATTATTAAAATTTCAATTGTTCATCCAGTTTTCACATAAAGGCTTCCCGGCTACGCGCCCGGACTGTGCACGCATCTTGAGGTGAGATTAACGGAGGCTTTCAAGGCCTCAGAACACAGATTTAGCTAAATTAACATAGGACGACCTTTTGGGTCATCACAATCTCCACCTCTAAAACAAACGTTCGTCCTCGGACGGACATAGAAATGCACCTGAGTCTAAGAAAAGATGGGGATAACGGCTCCGCATATTGGACTCGGACTCCCAAGTAGTTGCCTCGGCACGCTGACCTCTCCACTGAATACAAACCGACGGATAACTCTTCGATCTCAACTAACGAACCTGCCTAGCTAATATGGCTACCGGCTCCTCCTAGAAAGTCAAATCCTTGTACAACTAGACACCGCTGAAGTCAAGTACAAGAGATGGATCCGCAATATACCTCCGGAGCATAGACACGTGAAATACCGGATGCACAACTGACAAACTAGGTGGCAAGGAAAGTCTGTAGGCCACCTCTCCCACCTTATCTGAAATCTCAAATAGACCAATGTATCTAGGGCTCAACTTGCCCTTCTTCCCGAACCTCATCACACCCTTCACAGGCGACACTGGAAGGAATACCCGGTCTCCTACCATAAAGGCCAAATCTCGAACTCTGCGATCCTTATAACTCTTCTGCCTGGACTGAGCTGTACGAAGTCTATCTTGAATAATCTTCACCTTGTCCAAGGCATCCTGGACTGACTTAGAACCCAACAATCTAGCCTCTCCTGGCTCAAACCATCCGACTGGAGACCGACACCGTCTACCATACAATGCCTTATATGGAGCCATCTGGATGCTCGACTGGTAATTGTTGTTGTAGGCAAACTCAGCTAAAGGCAAGAACTGGTCCCATGAACCACAAAAGTCAATGACACAAGCCCGCAACATATCCTCCAAGATTTGAATAGTACGCTCGGACTGTCCGTCCGTCTGAGGATGAAATGTTGTGCTCAACTCAATCTGCGTACCCAACTTTAGCTGAAATACTCTCTAGAAATGGGAGGTAAACTGAGTACCTAGGTCTGATATAATGGATAAGGGCACACCATGCAATCTGACAATCTCTCTCATATAAATCTTTGCCAACTTCTATGCTGAATATGAAACTGCCACAGAAATGAAATGTGCTGACTTGGTCAGCCTATCCACAACAACCCATACTGCATCAAACATCCTCTGAGTCCGTGGAAGCCCAACTACAAAATCCATCATGATACGCTCCCACTTCCACTCAGGAAGTTGAATCTGTTGCATCAAACCACCGGGTCTCTGGTGCTCGTACTTAACCTGTTGACAGTTCAAGCACCGAGCCACATAAGCTACAATATCCTTCTTCATTCTCCGCCACCAATAATGCTTCCGCAAGTCCTGGTACATCTTTGCGGCGCCCGGATGAATGGAATACCGGGAACTATGGGCCTCCTGCAATATCAACTCATGAATGCCATCAACGGCGGGTACATAAATACGACCATGCATCCTCAAAACTCCCTCAGCATCAATTGTAACCTGCTTGGCACCTCCGTGCCGGACTGTATCTCTAAAAAAACATAAATGACGATCATCATACTGCCTGGCCCGAATACGATCATACAATGAAGAACGGGCTACGATATGGGCCAAAACATTGGTAGTCTCAGAAACCTCCAACCTCACAAATCGGTTGGCTAAATCCTGAACATCTAATGCAAGAGGTCGCTCCCCGACAGATAAATAAGCTAGACTGGCCATACTGACTGACTTCCGGCTCAAAGCATCGGCCACCACATTGGCCTTCCCCGGATGATAAAGAATGAAAATATCATAATCCTTCAGTAACTCTAACCACCTTCTCTGCCTCATGTTCAACTCATTTTGCCTGAATAGATACTGTAAACTCTTATGATCCGTAAACACCTCATAAGGCACACCATACAAGTAATGCCTCCAAATCTTCAATGCATGAACAATAGCTGCAAGCTCTAGATCATGAACTGGATAGTTCTTCTCATGAATCTTCAACTGACAAGAAGCATAGGCTATAACTTTGCCATCCTGCATCAACACTGCACCAAGCCCAACCCGTGACGCATCATAATACACGGTATACGATCCTAAACCTGAGGGAAATACTAACACTGGTGCCGTTGTCAAGGTTGTCTTGAGCTTCTGAAAGCTCACCTCACACTCATCATACCACCTGAACTGAGCACTCTTCTGGGTCAACCTGGTCATCGGGGCTGTGATAGATAAAAAGCCCTTCACAAATCGGCGATAATATCCTGCTAAGCCTAAGAAGCTCCGAATCTCTGTAGCTAAAGTGGGCCTAGGACAATCTCTAACTGCTGAAATCTTCTTGGGATCTACCTGGATACCCTCTACTGACACAACGTGGCCCAGAAATTCCACAGGACTCAACTAGAACTCGCACTTAGAAAACTTGGCGTACAACTGCCTATCCCTCAGAGTCTGGAGAACAACCCGAAGATGTTGCTCATGCTCCTCTCGACTACGGGAGTAAATCAAGATATCATCTATAAACACGATCACGAATGAGTCCAAATAAAGCATGAACACCCGATTCATCAACTCCATAAAATCAGCGGGGGCATTTGTCAACCCAAATGACATAACCAGAAACTCATAATGCCCATAACGAGTACGAAAAGTCGTCTTAGGAACGTCAGACGCCCTAATTCTTAGTTGATGGTAACTAGATCTCAAGTCTATCTTAGAAAACACAGTAGCACCCTGAAGCTGATCAAATAAGTCATCAATCCTCGGCAAAGGATACTTATTCTTAATGGTAACCTTATTCAACTGCCGGTAGTCAATACACATCCTCATTGAGCCATCTTTCTTCTTGACAAATAACACTGGAGCACCCCAAGGAGAAACACTAGGCCTGATGAAGCCCTTATCCAGCAAATCCTGCAACTGCTCCTTTTTATCCTTCAACTCTGGCGGGGCCATACGATACGGTGGAGTAGAAATAGGCTGAGTGCTCGGAGCTACCTCTATGCAAAAGTCAATATCCCTTTCGGGTGGCATACTCGGCAGGTCAGCAGGGAATACCTCTGGAAACTCATGAACCACGGGCACAAACTCTATAGAAGGAACCTCGGCACTAGAATCACGAACATAGGCCAAATAGGACAGACAACCCTTCTCGACCATGCGCCGAGCCTTCATATAAGAAATAACTCTACCGGAAGAATGACTAGGAGTCCCTCTCCACTCCAAACGAGGTACTCCTGGCAAGGCTACCGTCACTATTTTGGAATGACCGTCCAGAATAGCATGGTAGGGAGATAGCCAATCCATCCCCAATATAATATCAACGTCAACCATATCAAGAAGCAAAAGATCAACCTGAGTCTCCAGACCACCAATAACTACTAAGCAAGCATGGTAGACTCGATCTACCACTATAGAATCGCCCACCGGGGTAGACACATACACAGAAGTACTCAAGGAATCACGGGGCATGCTCAAATAGGGGGCAAAATATGAAGACACATAGGAGAAAAGTAGAACCCGGATCAAACAACACTGAAGCATCTCGGCTGCAAATCATACCTGTGATAACTGCATCAGAGGCCTCAGCCTCAGGCATGGCAGGAATAGCATAGCACCGGAGCGAAGCCCCTCCAACCTGAACATCTCTGGGTCGACCTACTGCGGCCTGACCTCTACCTCTCATGGCCTGTCCTCCACCTCTATGAGTCTGACCTCCACCTCTGGTACCACGACCTCCACCCCTAGCTGGCTGAGGGGGTGCGGGTGCACCTGATGTTGGGACCATGGCACGAGAACTCTGATACTGAGAACTACCAGAAGCTCGGGGGCAATACCTGGCAATGTATCCCGAAACACCACAAGAATAACAAGACCTCTGCTGCTGTGGCTGCTGACTCTAGAACTGACCCTGTCGGCCCGTATAACCACCTTGAAAACTCTAAAGTGGCGGTGCACTGATAGGTGTTGATGGTGCACTGATATGAGCTAGCGGTGCACTGCGAGATACCTGAAGTGCCGACTGATAGGGTCTGGGAGGATGACCTATGCCGAAAGAATCCCTGCCTCCAGATGAGGCTCCACTGAATCGACCGAAGTGACGGGGCCTCTTGTCAGCTCCCTGACCACCACCCTGTGACAAAATCATCTCGATCCTCCTGGCCACATTGGCCGCATCCTGGAACGAAGTGTCAGTACCTGACTCCCTGGCCATCTGTAGCCTGATGGGTTGAGCTAAACCATCAATAAATCTCCTCACTCTCTCACGATCAGTGGGAAGTATCATAAGTGCATGCCTAGCTAGAGTGATAAACCTGGTCTCGTACTGAGTGACAGACATAGAACCCTGCTGGAGACGCTCAAACTGTCTCCGGAGATCCTCTCGCTGAGTAACTGGAAGAAACTTCCCAAGAACAACTCGGAGATCTGATCCTAACTCAAAGGTGCATACCCAGATGGTCTGGTCAAGCAATAGTCTCTCCACCAAGTCTTGGCGGTACCCGAAAGACGAAAAGTAGCAAAATCCACTCCATTAGACTCTACTATGCCCATGTTCCGAAGAACCTCATGACAGTTGTCCAAATAATCCTGGGGATCCTCTGATGGTGAACCAGTAAATGTAGTAGTGAACAACTTGGTGAACCGATCTAGTCTCCATAGAGCGTCCGCTGACATAGCTGCTCCCTCAACTGTCGGTGCTGCAATACCCGGCTGAGCTACTCCGGTTGTCTGAGGTGCCGGAGTCTGAAACTGAGTGGCAAACTGCTCGGGTGTGTGACTAGCAGGAGTCTGGGTCCCTCTTCCAGCCTGAAAACCAGCTGGTGCAGTAGGAAGAAGACCGACCTGAGCCACACTCTCCATAAGTCCCACCAAGCGTACTAGAGCATCCTGAAACACCGGGGTAGCAATGAACCCCTCTGGGACCTGAGCTGGTCCAACTGGGACTCTCTGAGCAGGAACCTCACCGGCATAGTCTACCTGTGGGTCCTCAACTGGATCTGCTGCTCTAGCTCTGCCTCGGCCTCTAGCACGACCTCGGCCCCGGCCCCTCGTAGGAGCTACAATAGGAGGATCGGGCTGCTGATCGGTCGATGAGGAGGCACGCGTTCTCGCCATCTGCGAGAGAGTAATCAGGGACTCAATTAGTATTTAGAATTCGATTGGCACGACAGAGAATGAAAGATGTGAAGTTATTCCTAACTTTGCAGCCTCTGGGGGATAAGTACAGACGTCTCCGTACCGATCCCTCAGACTCTACCAAGTTTGTCCGTGAGTTATGAGACCTAAGCAACCTAGGGATCTGATACCAACTTGTCACGACCCGAAATCCCACCTTCAGGGTCGTGACTACGTCTAACGTTGATCGCGCTAGACAAGCCAACGTGTAAAATTTCACGAACCAATTAACACTGAATTAACAGGAATACTAGCAGCAATTTTATAATTTAACATACGAAAATAGATAAATACAGGACTAAGTGATAGAAACAAATACAATACGTTGTAACAATACCTGAATCTGGAGTCACTAACTCACGAACATACTAAAAGATTACTACAACGAAGGGGCTGAACAATAACTGTATACAACCGTCTTTGGAAATAAATGAAAAATACAGGAAGGAAGAAAAAAGGGATAGAGGAGACGTCAAGGCCCACGAACGTCTACGGGTCTACCTTGCTATCTACGAGGTGGACTGAAGGATACTCCCTCTAAAAATGTCCACTGGGTCCGGCTGCAGTATCCACACAACATAAAGAAGTGCAGGTGTAGCATTAGTACAACCGACCCCATGTACTGAGTAAGTGTCGATCCTAACCTCGGCCGAAGTAGTGACGAGGCTAGACTTGACAACAACCGATAACCTGTCCTATTCTACAACACATAACATGGAAAAGAGCAAGAAATAGCAGATAAGCAAGGGATACGGGAGCAGATAATGGAGTAACATGTTAGATAAAGCAATTAATTAAGCATATAGAGGTAACCAAAAAAGGCAATTTAACAAAGATGCTAATGAAACAAGTATAAATGCCAGAAATGCAAATAATGTCACGGCATCACCCTTCGTGCTTTTACTTTCTTCCTCACAATGTGATGTACAATATAAAATGATATGAATCATGGCACGGCATCACCCTTCGTGCCTTACACTCTTCCTCACCATAACAATGGAAATTATTAAAATGGCAAGGAATGCAGCATAGTGGAAGCACAAATCATAATCACCCGATAAGGGGAATACTATCAGTCACTATCATAATAATTGCCCGGCAAGGGTCTCAGCTATAACCAATCTTTTTAGGTATATCCTTTACAATTGGGCTCTCAATCGAACCATTCACAACACGAGTTTATCAACAAGGATTTTCAACAACAATCAACTTCCAAGTAGAGACAATTTTACAATATAATGAATATGGAAGTAATAACAAGAATTTCATCAATATAGACCCAAGGGCATGCTTGACACACAATGCATAGGTACTCGTCACCTCACATATGCATTGAACATGATAAACACATAGCACATAGAACACAATACTTATTCCCTCACCAAAGCTAGGCGAGACACTTACCTCGGGTCCAAGGATAGTGATTCAAGCCTCTAATACCGCCTTTCCTTTTGAATTCAACTCCGAAACGACAATATCTAGACATAATTAACTTATTAACATCAATAATGACTCATTAATATAATCCCATAGCCTAAATATACAATTCCTAGCATTCTCCAATAAATACCAAAATTCGACCCCGGACCCGCTTGGTCCAAACACGAGGCTCGGACCAAAACTCGATTACCCATACCCCAACGAGTCCAAATATATAATTTCTTTTGAAATCCGACCCCTAACTAAGGTTGAATTACCCAAAATCCCATAAACCCTAACTCTACCCAAAACCCTTAATTTCTACTTTGTTTCCATGATTTTACACCTAGATTCTAGTGTTTGATGAAGGAAAATGGAAGAAATAGGAGTTAAAATCACTTACCCAAGTGGTTATGGAGGGAAATTAGCTAGAGGGTCGTCAATGGGGTTTTGGAGAAGAAGGAATTGATGAAGAAGTGGAAATCCCAAAAAAACATTCTGTTTTTTACTTAAGGAAATAATTGGGCGATTTTTGTTCATCGCGATCGCGGGAAAGGGATTGTGATCACGGAGGTAGCTGGGTTTCACTCTCTACGATCGCGGAGAGAGGAATGCGATCACGGAGAAGCTGGGATGCACTTTGTGCGATCGCGGAGAGAAGAATGTGATCGCGGAGCATCAGGATTTCCTACACTACGATCGCGGCCCCACCAATGCGATCGCATAAGGTCTCAGACCCCTCCTTCACTCTCAACTCTATGCGATTGCAGCTCCACCTATGCGATCGCATAGACTAAGCTACCAGACACCAGAAAATCATCAAAAACACCAGATCTTTCCACTTTGCACACCCCGTTAACTACCCAAAACTCACCCGAGCCCTCGGGACTCAAAGCCAAAAATACAAACGACTCCCAAATCATCCTACGGACTTATTTAAGCATTTAAATCGCCAAAATATCTTCAAAATCAATGAATTAAACCTCAAAACTCATAGAATTTTCTTATAACTTCATAAGGTTCAATTATTCCGATTTTGATCCGAAACATGTCATTTCAAGTCCGTTTTACACCAAATTTCACAGACAGCTCACATAACATATACTAAACCTATTCCGGGCTCCAGAACCATAATACGGGCCCGATAACACGGTTTTCACATAAATATTCCTTCTCAAAACCTTTATATTTTTCAGAAATAATTTTCTTTAAAATTTCATTTCTCGGGCTTGGGACCTCGGAATTCGATTCCGGGCATACGCCCAAGTCCCATATTTTTTTACGGACCCTCCGGGACCATCAAATCACGGGTTTGGGTCCGTTTACCAAAAAATTTGACCAAATTCAACTTTAATCAATTAATTATTAAAATTTCAATTGTTCATCCAGTTTTTACATAAAGGCTTCCCGGCTACGCGTCCAGGCTGTGCACGCATCTCGAGGTGAGATTAACGGAGGCTTTCAGGGCCTCAGAACACAGATTTAGCTAAATTAACATAGGATGACCTTTTGGGTCATCACAATTTGGGGACAGATATAGCACCCAAGGTGAGCACATAAAAAGCATAAGCATAGAAGTGTCAAGGAATAGCAGACAATAGGCCATAGGTTCCAGAATTGCTAATTGGGGACATGGTTGCATAGAATCAGAAGTGATTAGGGACTTGTGGGATTGGGATAACTATTGATGTAAACATGGTATAGGATTATGAATTTCATAACAAATAATAGAAAACATAATGGTATCAAATAGAATTGAGCATATAATCAGAACAACTTAAGGTAACAATTGTTTTTACACAATAGGTGCATACCAGAACTAGGAAACTCATATACAAGCATTCAAAGGCAGAGTAGAGTCACAGGGAGATAGATTACAAGGAGAGCAAATATGTTCATAAATATGCTGATCCTAAAAGGGGTTGGAACATAACTAGTATACTAAGTAAAACAAGTTAAACACATGTTGAGAAGCAAACAATAGACAGAAACAGATTAGTAAGATGATAAACTAAAGCAGTAGAAGAAACACATTGGTTTTGGAACTTGAATTGAAATTAGAACATACCAGTTAAAGAGAGTAGGTACAAAGTGAAGAACAATGGAGTGCAATAATTAGCCTTGGCTTGCAGCCGGCTAATCTCAGTAACAGTAGCAAGTAGCAAGAAATAGCAGAAAGTTTTAAGTATAAGAGAGTTGTGAACAAGTGAGTTCGTGTCTCAGAAGACTTGTCCAGTGAGAATAGAAGAGAGCAATATATATAGTATTTTGAAAACTAGGTAAATAAGGTAAGAATCAGATTGTTTAGTAATTATAGAGCTTGGAAACAATTAAGAATAAAATCAGTCCCGAGTCTTCCCTTAATTAAGGGAATCAGTTCAAACGGTAAAGAACGGGTAACAAGTAAGGGAAAAAATCATATATAGCTGGAGTATAACAACTAAGGAAATAATTCAAACACAGTAGGTACAAAGTACGCAATTAGGGCTAGGTTCATAAAGTCTAATTAAGGAAACAACAGTAGGAATCAATTAACAGTATAGTCAAACACACAATAAGGTAGGAAAATAATTTAAATGGTCGAAAATCAGTAAAGGATATCACCAAAGGAAATCAGTAAACGGCGTCAATCACATGAAACCAGGGATTTAAATAAAAATGTACTGATTAAGGGAAATTGATATAAATTTCTGTGAATAAACGAAATAGACATAATATAGGCAGGAAGAAACAAAATCAAAAACCCTAATAAGCACAATATGGTAAAAATTACAGAAACTCGAAGCATATTCATAAGAAACAGATATTCAGACAAATCGAATGAACAAATCAGCAAAAACAAACTCAGATTTCAAGACTAAATCCAAACAATTAGGGGTTTGTAATATAACTGAGTAGGGTTAAAAGGAAGATTAACAAATCGATTAAACACATAATAATCAAGGAATAACACTAAAAAAATCAGCGAAAATCATTTTGAAGAAAGGTTGTAGAAACCCTAGTTTTAAAGATGAAGAGACGCTTTGAAAAATCAGAAAGATTCTCATGAAAAACAAGCGAAATAGTTTAAAAACCTCAGATCTGTCACAGATATAAGAGGTACAGGAGAAGAGATTAGGGTTTTCTAGAAAATAACCCATAAATAGAGCGACCAGCTTAGAAACTCATAGGTTTAGCCGAAAAATAGAAGGATCTTACTCAGTCGAGCCATGGTGGCCTGAGGTTAGTGAGTACAGGGCCAGAGTAAGTGAACGACCACTGGTCCCTTGAGGACCTCAGGGTAGCAAGAATCCGGTCGTGAGAGGGGAGCCATTAGGGCTAGTAGTGGTGGTGAACCACCATAATCCACAGCAAGCAAGCAACGGCGGGTGGAAGCCATGGTTAGGGCAGAGGGAGCTCAAGAGAAAATGAGAAGAGCGTGACGGCGGGTGAGGATGAGAGAATGAGGGGTTTTGCGGTAGGTCATTTAGGTTAAATTAGGAAAGGTTAAATCCGGGTCGTTGATCAAAAATGATCAACGGCCAAGATTTAACCAGAACTGGGCCGGGTAGATTTAGGAATTGGGCTTGGTTTAATCAGACATTTTTGGGCTGGTTTAATAGGGGTTGGTTAATTAATTTAGGCTAAAATTGAAATAGGAATGGGTTATTTATTAAATACCCAATCTAAATTAGTTAAAATAATTTATAAAATAGCTAATAATTATTTAAAAAATATGAATTTCATGCATAGAAATAGTTTTAAAATGATTATTTAGTATTTTAAAGTACAAAGGACCAATTTATGGTAAAAATAGTACAAAATTGTATGTGTGGACTATAATTACAAAGTTATTGCAATTATAGCCAAAAGGTGCCAAATTGGCTATTTAGGGAATAATTTGGTCTTAATAGGACCATAAATAATAAGTTAAATCAAGAAATACTTTTGAAATCATTTGTGATGCAATTTTGTAATTATTTATTGGGAATAAAATACTGGATAAATTAATAAAAATTGTAGAAAATTTATGGAAAAAGAACAATTGCTATTAATGCATGATTTTGAAGGTATATATGCAATTTTAAAATATTTTTGGGAAAAATTGGGTATCAACAATCATTGAACATTTTTAGTTGGAATTCATTAATATCGGACACGGCCCTACCTCATCAATATATTTAAACTTCAGATTTAGTAGTTATTACATTTAAATAGGATTCACTCTCTATTTTCTCATTAATCAGTTTGACGAGGATTCACCCTCTGTTACAAAACAAAAAGACAACAAAATAAAGCAATGGATTTTCAATCTTTTACAATACGTATCAAATTATTTTTCAATTTTGATGTGTACTCATAATTTTTGCAAAAAGGAGAAGGAGAATAAGAAGATGGAGAAGGAGGAAGGAGGGGAAAAAAGGGATATTTACACTACTTGTATTAACAGGGACAAAAATTAAATACCAATCTTTAAAAAGAACACCATATGAAAATTCATGAAAAAATTGATGGATCAATCTTTTGAATTGGGAACGGTTTTGGATAAAAAGTTTTTAACGTACTGGACTACAAGTAGTCGAGAAATTTAAAAATAGCTAGATTTACAAGTGGTCATTCAAAAATAGCTATAATTTCAAAAGTAATCGAAATTTAGTCACTTTTCATGTAAAGACAAATCTGAACACTGTTCAAAATCCAGAAAAATACTCATGTATAATATTCTGGAGTCCTAGTATAATATACCGGTCCAGCATAATATACTAGAGATTGGATCACTGGTGCTCCAATATCCAATATATTATACTGGAACTTTCCGCGTGTTGGAGTTCCAGCATAATATGCTGGAAGTTCATACACAGGTGCACCGATCTCCAGTATATTATGATGGAACTTTCCGTGTTGCAGCAAAATAGTAGCTATTTTTTAGTGACTTATCAAACACTGGCTATTTTTGAATGACCAATCCGAAAACTGTCTAGCCCGTGCTATTTACTAAATTGCGACACAACTTATTTCAAATTGTGCTAGATGATTAGCATAGAGAAAAACTTCTTTTTCTATTAGTTCTTGGTCTTACTTAAGGAGAAATTTTACTACGTGAATCACACAGTATGCGAGGCTAGTTTATTCCTTGACAAATGCACTTATATTCATACTTACTTATTATAAAAGTTAAACTAATAAAGGAAACCTTTAAGTCTACTTTTTTTCCTAATTCCCCGGTGGACTTTAGCTTATGATCGTGTACTGGTTATTTTCCTAACTTAGTTTCTTCTGGTCCAAAAAGGTTTTTTTACCAAAGAAAAATATTGGGGAACAACAAACAGGAAGCAAAGCTTATCACCAAGCTTCCCATGAACAACCCTTTTGGACCAGAAGAAACTAAGTTAGGAAAACAACCAGTACACGATCATAGGCTAAAGTCCACTGGGAACCAAGTAAAACCCATGAACCTATTAACAATACCCAACAAAATATGGACAATACCCAACACCCCCCACACAAAAAAACGGCTACAGCTCAAACCTGGAACACCTAGGAAACCCTACCAACCCAAACAACGACATACCAAAGACTTCAGACCCAAGCCTATGAAAGGTCATACCCCCTGCCAAGCATTTAAATCCCTTATTCAATAACCAAGAACCCAAATCAATTAGTACAAGAAATCACGCCACCACAGCCCAAATATTCAACGGTCATACCATCAAAAACATAGAACCCAATGAATTAACCACTAAATATGAACCTAAGCCCTCATTAACAGGCGGAAATATGGAGATTGACCCTCCCTCAAACCTAGGACCCGTCCCAGCAACATTAAATTCCCCCAACTCAAGGTACACCACAAGCCCAAATGATACCATAGACCTAATGTCAACTCTCATCCCCACCAAAACCCTAGAGGCCATCATCACAGGACATCAACGCTCCCAAGACTTAGTCACATCGGTTAGAAACATTACATAGCCCCCCCCCCCCCCCTATTTTTTAAACACCACCATAATAGGCTCAAAAGAGATCCCCCCACACAAAGAGAACAACCCCAACAAACCGAGTAGTGCACCACAAAACCATGACTAGATTTCCAACCAACTACAACCAAAGGAGGCACCAAAGGATCAGGAGGAACATTTGGATACGAGATCAACAAAGGCCAAACTTCCATGCACCACAACCAACCATGAACCCACCACAACCACTAATCTACACTACACCTCCACTACCTTTGAACCACACCCCACATTCATGGCTAGAGCATGGACTGACGGGATACTCGTTGAACATGAACCTGCAACTAGATGGGCAGGATATAATAATCCAGATAGAGGACCCAAGCTACCTTGCACAAATAGTGACAGAAGGATTGAGAATTGGGCTGGACAATATAGCCTTTATCCATGGTTGGCCATGTTCAACAATCAGAACCCCACTTCCACCAACAACACCCCCTTAGGAACCCATCCATCACCATGGAGCAGGCAACAAAGGACGACCCATTCAGCACCAATAACCCTAAGCATGAACTTACCCCTCTTCCACAACCCCATGCACCAGAACCAAATGACTCCTCCCCAAAAGCCCAAGCACCAACCCAGACACAACCCAGAGCATCGCACAATACAGTGATGAGACCAAACCCTATCCGTGCGAGCACCAACTTACCACCAATGGGAAAAGCTGCTACAAACAACGCACACTCCCCAGTTACAATGCTGACGGAAGAGGGGGAAGAAGAGTAAGTATCATCGACAACAAGACGAGTGGAGTATGGTATGATAAGGTAACCAAAGACACTCGTTTTCACGGAAAGAAGAGAAAAAAGATACATCTTGCGATGCCCACAAGACTTAAGGAAATTCTTGATCAATATTAGCCTACTCCTAAGCCCCCCAGCAATGTACAAGTATGGGATAGTAATGGTTCCCACACTACATTCTCACTATTGGTCGAACCAAGACAACAATGCATGGGCGACACCTTCGCGAGCAAGCCCAAGGCGGGAACAAGTGGATATACACCAACCCCTGAATAGATCAATGACAGTCAACTTATGAAACTGCAGGGGTGCAGGAAACGACGAGTTCAGAAGAATTTTCAGATTCATGCTAGACTACAACAAGCCTTTTCTGGTAACACTACTCGAAACCAAACTGGCAGACCACCAAGCCATTATGGAAGATTTTGGCTTCACAAAATTATCCCAAGTAGAAGCTCAGGGAAACTCTGGTGGAATGGCAATGATGTGGAACGAGTCAGAGGTGATGGTGGACCAAATCGCGAGCACAGACCAGGAGATAAATGCCATGGTTAAGGTAAGAGACTCTCCTCATCAATGGATCCTAACAGTAGTCTATGCTAGTTGTTTAATAGAAGAAAAGAACATTCTCTAGGAGAACTTAAAAATATTAGCAAATTCATTTAAGGGTTCTTGGCTAGTCACTGGAGATTTTAATGAAGTAACGGGAGCTAACAAAAAGTTTGGGGGGGATACCTATTAATAATAGCAGAGTCTCCAAATTCATAAATTGTATTGACTATTGTGGCCTCCTTGATCTAGGTTTTAAGGGAGCAAAGTACACCTTGACAAATAAAAGGAAAAAAAAACTATAATAATGGAAAGACTTGACAGGTTCATGGCCAACTCAAATTGGATAAATATATTCCCGGAAGCCCACGTCACACACCTAACAAGGTTATACTCAGATCATTGCCCTATTAAGCTAGACCTAAGGAAAAATGTGAGCCGCAACAATAGAGTATTTAGACTAGAATCAATGTGGCTATCCCACCCTACCTTCAGGCACCTAGTCCAAGACACCTGGAATAACCAACCTAAATTACTAACGGCAATTGATAATTTTACAAAAGATGTTATAAACTGGAACAAAGATACCTTTGGGATTATTTTCCACACAAAAAAATATCATCCTAGCAAGACTCAAAGGTATTCAAAACTCTCCTAAATATACCACTAGTCAATTCCTAATAGACCTTGAAAACTCCCTACTGGAAGACCTAAAGGGGTTATTAAAATTAGAAGAAGAGTTCTGGAAACTCAAATCAAGAATCCAGTGGTTAAACGAAGGAGACGCTAGTACAAAATTCTTCCATATAACCACCATGCAATGTAGGCGAAAAAATAGAATCCTTAGTCTGAGAGACGAAGTTGGGAACTGGTACTGCGAGAAGAAAGAGATCATCCCTTTAATCACCAATTTCTTCACCAAAATTTTTACCACCAGCCACGAATTATCACACTTAACGAACACCCCAATGTCCTACAATGCTACCTTAAATGGTGAGGACCAGAGGAACCTGAGTTTAGAACCCACAACCCTTGAAATCAAACAAGCTTTATTCTCCTTCAAACCATACAAAACCCCGGGACCTGATGGCTTTCATCCCTTCTTTTACTAAAAATTCTGGGACGAAACAAAAAACACATTAATTGACTTTTGCAAAGACACCTTTAGAAATTAAAAAAAATTTGAAGAAATGAACAAGACCTACATCTGCTTAATCCCCAATTGTCAAAATGCAGGGACTATAAAGCAATTCAGACCCATCAGTCTCTGTAACACCATTTACAAGACTGTCACAAAAATAATCGTCAATAAAATCAAACCTCTTCTCCTAAAACTCATCCACTCCACACAAACAAGCTTCTTAAAAGGGAGAAGAGCATCAGATAATGTTGTGATTGTCAATGAAATAATGAATTACTTTAAAAGAACTAAAGGGAAAAAGGGGGAAATGATTATCAAAATAGACCTTGAAAAAATATTCGATAAAATGGAATGGTCCTTCGTAAGATTCTCCCTGACATCCCTAAGATTCCCCACTGATCTCATAGATTTAATCATGTCATGTATATCTTCCAAATCTACCTCTATCTTAATCAATGGATCCAGTACGGATTTCTTTAGACCCACTAGGGGAATCAGATAGGTAGACCCTCTACCTCTTCACCATATGCATGGAAATGCTCTCTAGACTCTTCAACACGAAATTGATTGTTGTAACTGGAACCCCATTAAAATATCCAACAAAGGGCCCCAGTTATCACATCTATTCTTTGCTAATGATCTAATTTTACAAGCAGAGGCCAACCATAAAATTTGTAACTCAATAATAGACACACTCGATAAGTTCTGCACCTTTTCGGGCCAAACCATTAACTTCCAAAAATTCAAAATTATCTTCTCTCACATTACCAACCCAAGGAATAGAGATAACATTAGCCAATTCTTATCCATGAGACCTTCTAATGAAGTGGGAACATATTTGGGGTTCCCAATTATGAACTCAAACCCCTCCAAAAAAGACTTCCAATTCATCATTGACTGACTCAACAATAGACTAAGAGGTTGGAAAATAAATCACCTAAATATAGCTAGCAGAGCTACCCTAATAAAAGCCACCCTTGAAGCCATTCCGAATCACATTGTGCAGATCTTTAGCCTCCCAAAAACCACCCTCAAAAAAATTGACACCATCCAACG
Source organism: Nicotiana undulata (assembly GCA_005239495.1). NCBI lineage: Eukaryota > Viridiplantae > Streptophyta > Magnoliopsida > Solanales > Solanaceae > Nicotiana > Nicotiana undulata. The sequence goes on from ML255138.1 coordinate 199,775, forward strand.
AAACTTTCTATGGGGAAGCACTTCGAAAAAAGGAAAATGCCACCTAATAAACTGGAACACTGTGACCAAAGAAAAAAAAGGAGGAGGCCTGGGTCTATCAAAATGAAAGAATAACTCTTTTAAAGCGGCACTAGCATGGAGATACGTGAACAAAAAAGACTCTTTATGGGTACAAGTTCTACAAAGTAAGTATAACAATAATATACCCTCAAACAAATAGAGCTCTTTGGAAAAAAATGGTTCACATATCTGGAAAAACATAAGCATATGGGGGAAATTTGTAAAAAAAGAATCCAATGGGAAGTGGGAAATGGTGAATCTATTAGTCTCTGGAAAGATGCTTGGATTAATAGCGAAGTCACCCTTACATCTCTCATCCAGGGTCCCCTCACTACAAGAAACTGGACTTATTGTGGCGACATATTGTGGCGACCCATTTGGTTGCAACAAAAATTTGAGTTTTAGCGGCGACTTTAAATGTTGCTACAAAATGACAATATTTAGTAGCGACTTTATTTGGTCGCCTCTGATATTTGCAACTAAAGGCTGAAATATTTTATCCCACGAGAATAAAATTTTGGCTCCACAGATTTTGTGGCGACTTTAAAAATATCGTCGCTTATTGTATTTGGAGCGATTGGGTCGCCGCTATACGTAGTTATTATTTTAAAAAAAATTAGAGGCAACAAAAAGATCTGATCCTAATTAAACAAAAGTCCCTCATACACTCTCAATATCCAATCTACTCAAAATTGTATCGTGTTCCTCTCTGCTCTAAATATGTCGCCTCCAAGCTGAAAATTCCGATCTCTCTCCGCTCAATATCGCCGGCGGCTGAAAATTCCAATCTCTCTCCGCTCAATATCCCGTTTGCTCAAATTTCGATCCCTCTCTGGTCAAAATCCCTAAAATCTGATAATGTGAATCTCAAAACTCCTAAAATTATAAAATCCCCTGCTGCTCCATTTCTCAACTCCTAATTAAAGGAAGAACTATGTTTGATGCTCCATTACTAACCCAAAAGCTCAAATCATGTATGTGTTCAAATCCCTAATACTTTCATTTATCTTTTTGATTATGCAAAAGTTTGTTGGGTTTTCTTTGGATTTTCTAAATACAACAAGAATGAAGGAAAATTTTACATTTGGGGTTCTTTATAAAGGTTCCCGAAGGCAAAAAATTTAACATGCAACTAGCAATAATTATTATCTTAATGTTTTTACATTTGTATTCTCATATTTCATCTCAAATTTCTTTGACCCATTTGAATATTTACTGGAATTCGTACAGATTGTGTCATCTAAGTGTTTTATTTGTTGATTCTAAGTCTTGACTGAACTCTTAGCGGGTAAGTGAAAGTTTCTTCTTGAAAGACCCTTGTTGTTATTACGATTGTATGTTTGGTGTTTCATTCTGTCTCTGTTCTTATGTGGTTATATTCTTTTTCCCGACTGAATGCATTCATTTCATTCTTCTCTGTTCTTTTTGTTCAAGCCAAGCTTAAATGGCACTAAGAGCTTAAAGTTGCTAACTTTCTGTATGTTGAGGTTTATTTGCACAGATAAATAGCATAAGAAAAATCATGTGCAAGTTCCGATACTTGAGTCACTGGAATTCTGCTCTTTGCTTACATAAATAATCTAACACAAAATAATTTCGTTATTTTAGAAAAATACCAAACTATGATTTATCAGTTTAAGCACAGATTAGCAGCAAAAAGCAGAGTGGTGTACAAAAAAAAGGAGCACCGGCCAGCTAATTGAGAATTTGGGCTATATGAATCTTTACTGTAAAAAAAGGAGCACCGGCCAGCGATATAGTTTTATCAAAAAATTAGTAATTGTTGCGATATAAAAGTTGCCACTGTAGATTTATTTCTTTTGCAGCGACTTTAATTGCTACAGAAAACATTGTAGGTTTCATGGTTAAATATTGTGTGGCGACTTTAGTCGCTACTAAAGGACATTTATAGTGGTGACATAATCTTTGCCACTGAACATTAATATTTTTTATGGCGATGTTAGTCGCTGCTACAGGTGACCATATAGTGGCGACATAATCTTTGCCACTGAACATCAATATTTTTTGTGGCGATGTTAGTCGCTGCTACAGGTGACTATATAGTGGCGACATAATCTTGCTACTGAACGTTAATATTTTTGTGGCGATGTTAGTCGCTGCTAAAGATGTATATATAGTGACGACTCATCAAATATTTGCTTGTTTGGAACAATTTGTAGCAGGTTTTCCAACCTTTTGTGGCAACTATGTCGCCACAAAATATGATTTTTTAGCGGCTACTTAAAATATCGCCACAAATAACCTTCAGTTACGGTTTTGGGTGTGGCAATACAACAGTCGCCACTGATGACTTTTAGCAGCGACTAAAAGGGATTTTGTAGCGACTTTAGGCGCCACAATAAGGTTGATTTCTTGTAGTGCCTCACAACCAATGACCTAAACCTCACCCTTTCACACATAATGGAGGGGGGCACTTTCAACCTTAATAACCTATCCTTCGAGCTACCCAACAACATCCGTAAAAAAATCTTTAGTACATACCTAAAACAAACTGAGCCAGCCCTAGATAAATTCACATGGGTTAAGAGTTCTAATGGCTTATTCTCCACCAAAGCAGTCTACAATATCATTGTACACCAGTCTTGCACAGAAGAGAAGCAACTAGACTACTCCTGTATATGGAAATTAAACACACTTAACAAAATCAAATTCTTCCTTTGGATGGTAGTTCATAACAAACTACCAACTTCTTATATGCTCGCCAATAGGAAAATTATTGACTCTGGTATCTGCAAAATCTGTGGAACTGAAGAAGAGGATATGGTGCATATGTTCTTCAATTGCCAATACTCAAAACACTGGGCAACTCCTACAAGTACACAAATCAGTCCCATATCAACCTAACTATACACAAATGGGTCAAACTCCACTGCCTCTCAAATACTAACTTCAACGGGCTCTTAAGCAAAGCTGATATACTGCCATTCACCCTATGGCACATCTGGATCCAAAGAAACAACCATATCTTCAATAACAAAAGAAATCCACTATTACTACAACACATAATAAACAGTACATCAGAATTCAAACTCCTAACGGATTCAAAAGGAACACTTGCCCAAAGACAACTATATACATTAAATGGGAGCCACCAGGAAAAAACATTTATAAACTAAACACTGATGGCTCAAGCTTGGGTAACCCAGGAAAGGGGGGCATATGGGGGGTGTTCTGGAATAGTGAAGGCAACTAGATTTTGGGATTCAATATGTCCATCCCGCACACAACAAATATATATATATATATATATATATGGAAGGACTAACACTCATGCACGGCCTAAAGATAGCTATATAAAACAACATCCTACCACTACAAATCGAAACGGGCTGCAATGTTTTAATTAGCATGCTCACTAACAATAATTGTTTATACCAAAATCTTATTAATGATTGCAAATGGATGCTAACTAGAGTGGGGGAGGCTAAGGTGTCCCACGTCTTCAGAGAAGCTAACGGAGTCGCTGATCTCTTGGCCAAGAACGGGAGCACCTCAAATCTTTTTGGAAATCCTATGTTGTATTGCACCTCGCCCCCTTTTGTTGTTTCTGCTTTTGAACTGGACAAAATAGGCGTCATGCGTCCTAGAATAGTCCCATCTTGTAATGACTCTTGAACTTATGTTATGAATATCTGCATTACCAAAAAAAAAGGTGCTTAGTTGGTGGATAATAAAAGAAATTAAGAGGGGGAAAAAATCTCCCAAAATCGGGGGATTATTAGGTCTACTGTCTCGTACATAAACATATAATTTAAATTGAAAATCTTAAAATTAGGATTTAAGTAAAAATTAAATGCACGAGCAATCTATACATTCTAAAATTTAATACACCTTATAAATAAATTAGATTAAGTTTTCCATTAAAAAAACATGACACTTAAATTAGTAAAGTGCATAAAGTCCATGTTGAAGCTTACCTTCACCGTCAAAATTCACGTTGTCAGCAAACTGTAAATCCTCCATTTTCTTTTAGTACAAAGTATATATTTTCTTCTTTTAGAATGGATCCTAAGAATATTTTCAATTTTTTTTTTAATTATGAAAGAAGAGACCTACATATAATAAAAGAATATCCATCGACTTTGTTATCGTTCCCATGCTCGATGATTTTGGGAGATTGTTTTCCTTTTTAATTTTCTTTTATTATCCTCCAATTAAGCATTGATTAGGAAAAAAATAGATTTAAATGTTGCCTTTTTTAGTTTAAATTAAGTAAGTAGGAACATAATTCCACTTGTCAAGAAATAAACTAGTCTCGCATAAAAATTGATGGATCAATCTTTTCAATTGGGAATGATTTTGGATAAAAAGTTGTTAACAGACGGGACTAACAAGTAGCCTAAAGTGCCACAAAACTTATTTGAAAATTGTGAGTAGATGATTAGCATGGAGAAATACTTCTTTTTCTATAAGTTCCTGGCACCTTGTTTGGATAGTTGTTATTACATATCGTTTTATGATGTATCGTATCGTATTGTATTGTACTGTATTATTTGATGAATATAATGTTTGGATATATTGTGACAGTTTTGATGATATGATACAATAAAATTTAATTAACAATCAAAACAAACAACGTATTTCAAGTAACAATATGATAAAATACAAGTAACAACCATTCAAACAAGCTGAAGCGTCGTAAGATATGATTAGGCGAAGTGGACAAATAGCCGTATTTTGGGACTCTTATTCAAAATACAGTCAAAGTTTATAAAACAATTGAAGTTTAACTGTCTTAAAATCATCAAAATATTCACACCCTGGGAAACTAAAATAGAAAATCGTGAGTTTGAAGTTTCAAACTTCAGATTGAGTCTTCAAACCCAAATGCTGAAGTTGGCATATTGCATGTTGCAGTTGGAGTTTCACACATTTGGGTAGCCATTTATTTCCATAATATTTTTAGCAAGTAACCTTATTACATAATTGTTGAAAGGATACTCTTTCTACGTTAAAAAAAAAAACCATTATACTTTAGACCATGATTCAAGGCTTCTTCGTAACAGTGCCATCATTTCCAGCAAGAGCAAGATATTTATCCTTCCTCGTTAAAGTAGTGCACTTGTAAGAAAGAGTTTCAGCAATAACTTTTTGTATGTAGTTAGCCACTTCATGGCTTGATTTCCCAGACTTGCAAGTGAACTCATACGGCAACTTTTTCAAGAATGTAATTTCATAACTGGGACGTGGGTTCATTAGAAAGAAAACCGAGTCCATCCATTTCCATCCTCTAGCTGTTGTGCCATGAAACATACTCATCTTATTCACCATTGCCACCGGCACAAACTCATCGGTTAACTCAGCAAATAATGACGAAAACCTAAGAAGATATGGTTCACGACTTGTAGTCCCCTCTGGGCAAATTGTGATATCATCCTTTTCTAATAGTTTCTTGATCACGAAAGCGTCAGTGGCACGATCTCGAGTGAGTCTGATTGTTTTAATGGGTGAAATAATCTCAGAAAATCGTGAAAGAGAGTATGAAACAGTTGGAATAGGGCGACGCAAAACTGCGGAGAGAAAAACAGCATCAAGAAGTGTCCTATGACAGCAAACGAATACGACACCAGATCGGTCTTTGGATTTCTTAAGGGGTGGTGGGTTTCCTTTAATGGTGAGACGGATGCCAAGGGGCCGAAATGAGTAGTAGTGAAGAGGGACGGGGGTGAATGTGGCACTCATTATTCGCAGGCAGGAAAGAAGGAAACCGAAAGGGATCCAAAGAATGATATAAAGAGCCATTAGTGGTGTTGGCTTTTGGACAAGGCGGCCGTCGTGGAAAATAATAGGTTTAGGAAGCTTGTCTATAGGAACAGCCTTTACTTCTGGATTTGATGGCACAGAGTAGCTCTCTTTGCACAATGTCATGAAGGGAATATCAGTATCACGATCACCCAATCCAATCTCAGGTTGAGTTTCTCCGAACGTCGTTAGGAGAATCTCAGCCTTTTTCTTCCCAATAAGAACTCCTGGTGACTTAACAAAACCAGTTGCCCTACCTTTATATGTTTGAATCTCTGTCCCTAAAACTATGTCCACGCCTATATAGTCCTTTAAAAATGCTTCCACCATTATCCTAGGGGTGGCTGTCAAAACGCAACGTTTTCCACACGACGAGAAAACTCTCCAAGACTCGGGATGAAGATCCTCAGAATAGAACTTCGGCAGCACAACACGTGCTGCGGATTCTATATCGGAAACTTTCATCCCGACAAAAGTTGTAAAGATAATAACTTGGATTCCAGCTGACTCTGAGATTAAATAGTAAAGAATTCCGGCAAAAGGTAAAACTAAGAGAAGAAAGAGTAACCTTAATACCCCATAAACATCAAAAGCAATCAGGGCGAAATAAGGGAAAGAGTTACAACTTCGTAGTAAAGTTCCATCCAAGTCTGCTACTACTGTATGTTTTTCTCTTCCTTCTGATGTGCACTTCTCAACTGTTGGAAACATTGTTATCCCCATTTTAGTTTGCAGCTTATCCAAAATGGAAATATCCCTTTACTTTTAGTGGTTCATGAGATGAGGCCTTTTTATTTTTAGCCGAGCTTGACTATATGTAGATGGTAATCTGAGAACAATAAGAAGAAGAAAAAAAAGCATGTGAAGATGGTCTCTAGAAGAATGTCCTATATGGTTGACATTTAAAACATTAAATGCTTCTGGACATGGGGAGTTAGGCTGAATAAACCAAACTATTTATTAATGGTAAAAAGGTTTCACCCTAGGGATTGACTCTCAGATAATTTATATTCTATTTGTATTGGTTATTTGATTGGTGAATATCATTTAGCTATGTTCAACAACAACATACCCAATGGGATTCACAAGTGGGGTCTGGGGAGTATAACGTGTAGACAAACCTTATTTTAATTTGTGAAGGTAAAGAGATTGTTTCCGATAGATCCTCGACTCACAAAACACGAGTAGAAAGAAGAATCCATGTAAAGAAAAGCAGTAACAACATCTAGAAAATGAGGGCCCATTTTGTCATAGATTTCGCCAAAATTTATTAGTCTTTTTTTTTTGAAAATACATGTTTATTCATAAATTTTATTCATATTTTGGTAAATTTCCAAAACCCAAAACAAGCTGGCCGAAAATATTACTATTACATTTTTTAAAAATTACCCCAAACTTTTTTATTTTATAAAAAAGCCCACCATTTATTATTTTGTAACGATGATGTTTCGTCTTCTCGGTCATTTGATAGTGTATTATGTAGTTTATTATAAAAACAATAATTTTGTACTAAATTTATTTATGTTCAGAACTATGGTTTGTGATAATATAATGAATGTTATTGATGAAGGTATTGTTGGATATTTGTGATATTTTTTAGAATTTGTGGATATAAGTCATGTTTTATGTTTTTTCAAAAAAAAAAAGTGAAATATTTTTTAAAAACTGATGTACAAAGACATTTTTATATTCAAACCAAACTTCACCCCAATCAAATTTTTCAAAATAAATTTGGGAATCTATGGTCAAACACTAACAAAAATCGAAGTCTTTTAGGCATGTTCAGATGCATAAATTTTCTACGTTTTATACATAAATGTACTTCCATTATGTGCAGTATAACACTAAGCCAGTGGTATAACGATATATAAAGATATGATGAAAAGAAACGATTGGTGGTGAGAGTATTTGATAATCGGCACAATTGAAATGAAAAAAGCAGTTGAATTTGTTACCCTCACCATCAATGCATTTTCCGGAGATTCTTATGAAGCTAAGTGTAGGTTAGATAAACCTACGAAGAGAGATCAACAACGTAACTGCATGTGCGCTCCTACTCCAATTCGTTAAACATTTAAACCTATTACAAGGTTATATTTCAACAATGAGAGTATATATTTACGTATTGTACCAAAAATATTTTTCTCGATGAAATTATTTTTAAGTTTTTGATTATTTTGAATAGCGTGTACTCAACCTTCTGTGTTAATAACCTAGTCTCACTTCTTAGCCTTATAATTAAACCAAAAACTAAGTATTTTCTATTTCCTTTTTTGGCTAAATTTTTTAAGAAAATTATTTATCATTTTAAAAATTCAGGATAAATTTAATTTTATTTTACTCTTAATAATAGTTATTCTTGAAAATAGAATATCACATAAATAAAATAAATATTCAATAAAGGGAGATCATATAAATCATCGCTAAGTCGGTGATGGTCAAACACCCCAGGAAACCTCCAAATAATATTGGTTGACAGTTTTCTTTTTAGGAAATAGATTGAAATTTATCCTTCACGCATTAAATTGGAATGTTTAACTTACATATAGTGTTAAGTTTGAGGGACTATCTAGGAGTTTACTCCCTCTGATCCAAAGTAAGTGATTCTTTTGTTTTTGTTATGTGGTCCAAAATAAGTGATTTTTTTAGATTTCGAGAATAAATTAATTATTTTTTTTATATTGCCCTTGAAGTAAATAGTGTTGGAGTACGTGTTAGGAGTATTTATGTGGGATAGTAAAGATTAATATGGTCAATTTCATTACTAATTAATATTAAAAGGTAAATTTTTTAATATGTATAAAAACAGCTAAAAAAATCACTTATTTTGGACCGAAAAGAGTAGCATTTTTGTTTTCAAGCTTTGGAAAATTCGGCAGTCGTAAATTAAGATAGCTTAGAGTGTTTGGCAGCATATTTGACCAAATATAAATCGCGTGAGATATTATGATAATGTGGTCCTCTTTCGAAAAATTATTACATTTTTTTTCAAGTGGTCTCCCAACCTCATATCTAGGCTTTAAAACGCAATCCATCAGAACTTTGATATCGAGAGAAAATGAAGAAAAATACTCTATCTATATATAGAGAGATACATATCTATTTTGATGCAAAAAGAAAAGATAATTTAGAGTAGATGCATAACCATTTTCGTGGAAAAATATATATTTTGGCACAAGGAGAGTACTAATCTTTGTCATTAGTAAAGTATGGGGAAAAACATTTTCTTTTAGGTTATTAGGCATTGATGCTTGCATTAGGGTAGATTTCCTACATTACACTTCTTTGGGTGCAATTTTTTCCTCGATCCTGCGTGAACGCGAGATATTTCATGCGCCGGATTGTGCTTTTTTGATGTGATAGCCCTATTTACCATAACTGGATCAAGCTGAATATGTAAAAATAGCACGAGCTAGCCAGTTTTCGGACTAGTCATTAAAAAATATTTGTCAAGTCATTGAAAAATTGTCACTATTTTGCTGTAACAGAGACCGGTCCAGCATAATATATTGGAGTTCGGTACACCTGTATGAACTTCCAGCATATTATGCTGGAACTTCAACACGCGGAAAGTTCCAACATAATATACTGGAGATTTGAGCACTTGTGTATGAACTTCCAGCATAATATACCGGACTGGTATACTTTGTTGGAACTCCAGTATAATATACTAGAGTTATACTGGAGTTCCAGTATATTATGCAGGAGTCCCAGTATATTATGCTGGAGTATTTTATCAGATTTTGAACAATATTTTCGTTCAGATTTATCTTTACATGAAAAGTGGCTAAATTTCGATTACTATTGAAATTGTGGCTATTTTTGAACGACCATTTATAAATCTGGCTATTTTTGAATTTCTCCCCTAAATACTGATAGTAGTAAACAGGTTATTAGTATCAAGATTACACAATCCAATCTCAAGTTGAGTTTGTCCAAACACCGTACGTCTAAGAGCATCAACCCTTATTCTCCCAACAAGGAGTACTCTCCTTAATATGTAAGTCGGTTATAATTTATTAAATGAGCATTACTATCACATCATTAACTAAGAAATAATCACATCCATAAGAGCAATTCGTTTAATCTTTTGGAACAATAATCATATAATGATTATAGTTAATATAATCATAAAAGTGTTGATATAGAATATATTGACTAGTTTAACTGAAAAAATTAATTGAGAAGAATTGACCCAAATAGCCGCACACACAACCACTTAAATTAAAAATAGCTGACAAAAGTATAATATAGTCGTAATTTATGTATTATATATGTATAATTGTGTAATCAATATATAGTATGTAGATGGCTAGAAAAAGTACATAGTGAATATGGCCGGCTATTTATATAATGTGATGATCCAAAAGGTCATCTTGTGTTTTAGAACTTGATTTCGCGCTCTTTAGCTTTAAAAATCTCATTTTTACCCTCGTCGATTTTGCGTGCGCAGTCTGGCGTGTTTCCGAAAAACTTTTACGTTGAAAGTTGATAAAAATAATAATTTTTACCTTAAAAGTTGCTTTTAGTTGACTTCGGTCAACATTTTGAGTAAACGGACCCGAACCCGTGTCTTGACGCTCGTGATGTCCGTAATCAAATAGGGGACCTAGGCGTATGCCCGGAATCGAATTCCGAGATCCCTAGCTCGAGATATGAATTTTTGTTAAAAATTGAAAGACTAAAAATCTAATGATTTTAAGAATTTGGTTAATGTTTGATCTTGTTGGTATCGGCCCGTATTTTTGTTTTGGAACCCTGTACATGTCCAAAATAATATTTATATCTTATCTATGAAATTTGGTGAAAACAGAATTAATTTGACGTGATTCGGACGTCCGGTTGTGAAAATATGATTTTTAAAGTGTTCTTGGGATTTTCATGTGATTTGGTGTTAAATTCGTAGTTCTAACTGTTATTTTGGCAATTTAATCGCGCGAGCAAGTTCGTATGATATTTTTAGACTTGTGTGCACTTTTGGTTTAGAGCCCCGAGGGCTCAAGTGAGTTTCGAATAGGCTACGGAGTGAAATTGGGTTGGAAAACACTGCTGGTGCATTTGGTGTTTTGTGCTGATCTCGCAATTGCGAGACCAAGAATCGCATTTGCGACCTCTGACAAGCTCGCATTTGCGAGCTTCTCATCGCAAATGTGAAGAGAAGTTGGGCTAGTAGTTCTCGCATTTGCGAAGGGAGATTGGAAGGGGTATGGATCGCAAATGCGATCATTTACTCGCATTTGCGGGGTTCAATGGTCGCAATTGCGATATTTTCCTCGCATTTGCGAAAGCAGCAGAAATGTGAAGGGCTTCCGATCGCGATGGCCCTTTCGCATTTGCGAAGCTCAGGTCGCAAATACGACATCTGCAGCTGATGAGAAGAGACTTAGACGGGATTTTTCTCCCATCCAAGACCAAATCTTCCCCAAAGCTTTTGTAAGTGATCATATGTCACATCCCAAAATCCATACATGGTCGTGATGGTGCCTAGCGTGTTACTAGGCAAGCGTACTTCCCAAATTTTACTATTGATTGACTTTAAGAATTTAATAAAATAATATCAACATTTAAAGTTCTCATAAACTAAATCAACTCTAAAATAATATTAATTTAAAGTGAGAAAACAGCCCCAAACATCGGGGTGTCACTAAGTCATGAGTGTTTAAATCTATGAACTAAGATATATAACTGTCTAATAGAAGAAATAACAAAAGGAGTAGCAAGGTCCTGCGAATGCTAGCAGCTACCTTGCAGTCTCCACAGATAGTCGGCATGAACTCAACGATCGCCGCCTTCCAACTCACCTGGATATGCACATATAGTGCAGGGTGTAGTATGAGTACAAGCAACTCAGTAGTATCAGAAATAACTAAGAAACTGAGTAGTAGTGACGAGCTAAACAAAACAGTCCAATTATTTATTTTTACAATTTAAAAATAAATAGAAATAAACAGGTAAATTTTATAACTCAGTAATTACCACAAAGAAATTTAACCCGATAAATGCAGCAACCACATAAATAAATACTATCTCACAGCAATGTCACTCTATCACTCATCATTCGCACTCAACACTCATTACTCAACACTCAATACACTCAACTCCAGAGGGGCTCCCAAAGCCCAAGCTCTAGGCACGGACAACTCACGTACCATAATATGCTCTAAGCACGGACAGCTCACGTGCCATAATATCAATACATGGATCCGCACGGACAGCTCACGTGTTGCGCGGACAGCTCACGCGCTATGGTATCAATATAAGGACCCGCACGGACAACTCACGCGCTATGGTATTAATATCCTCACAACCAGGACATCAGTCTCACTCAATCATGTACCTCACTAGCCTCACCATCATCAACAAATAAGGGGACACACCTCATATCAAGTATCACAACATATCAGCAATTAATAGAGACTGAGGTAAACATGTACAATAATTTCTATGACTAAGTACAAATATATTAGCGTGAATAAATCCTAAGCATGATCTCTAACATGAAGGCAAACAAGTTCAACAACAAATAACTACGTAAACACGAATGATGAACACGAGGCCTCACGAGATGGACCAAATATCCATCCCCCGAGGTATACGCCCACACGCCCGTCACCTAGCGTGGGTATCACCTCCAAACAATCACATGATATCAAATTCTCCGTCTTTATACCCTCAAAGCCAGAGTTAAAACTTTTACTTACCTCAACAGCGTAAAATCCTACTTCGGGATGCCCTCGTCTCTGGATTCGGTCTCCAAAAGTTCAGAATCTAACCAAAAACAGAATACTACTATCAACATAGGCTAAGGAATCAGATTCCACAATAAAAACTACATAAATAGGTCAAAAATTCGAAATTGGCTAACACCCGGCCCTCGGGCCCACGTCTCGAAATTAGTCAACAATGGCATAATCAAACCCCTCATCCTCTCCCGAGTTTAACCATATAAAATTTATCAAAATCGGACTCCGTTTGATCCCTCAAATCCCTACCTGAAACTCTCTAAAACTCAAGCCCTAACTCTTTCAATTCACTTTGAAATCATTAATCAAATCCCAAAAACGAAGATGGATTCATAAAATATAATCAAACACTAGTAGACAACACTTACCTCAATCCATATGGTGAAAATCGCCTCCAAAATCGCCCAAATCCGAGCTCCTCAACTCAAAATATGACCGAAAGAACAAACCCTAGTTTTATATAATTGTTTGCCAGTTATTCTGCCTCGTTTCTCGAGACAAACGATCCCGAAACTCGCGTTTTATACCTCCAATGGATTCCTTGTGAAAATCTAGTCAAGTTAGGCTTTTTAATCACTCAATTTGACCTTATAATGAAGGAGATATGTAGGTTTTAATATTTGCAAATTGTGCAGATTTTTAAATACGCCGTCAGTGACAATTTCGTAATTAATCTGAAAAATCGGGCAATCTTAGTAAAATGACCACATAACCCTCATGCGATGTCCAAATTCGATGATTCTTTTAGCTACGGGTCCATAATTACGATACGGATCTAATTCTTCATTCGAAATATAAATCGGAGCTGATTTGTTCAATATGATATCATTTATGGTTGAAGAAACGACGTCGAAACATAAGAAAAACGAGCGCAACACAATCCAAACCTATCCGAAACTCACCCGGAACCCTCGAGACCTCAACCAATAATTCAAACAATTCATATATCACTACCCGAACTTAGTCGAACCTCCAGAATACTCAAGACAACACCAAAATACCAAATCAACCTCGAATTCAAGTCTAAGAACTTCTAAACTTCCAAAATTTATCAACGACGCCGAAACCTATCAAACCACGTCCGAATGACCTCAAATTTTACACACAAGTCCTAATACATCATACGGAGCTACTCTTGACCCCAAACTACCGAGCGAAATACAAATGCTCAAAACGACCGGTCGGGCCGTTACATCATAACCCACTTTCTTTCAATCTCCCATCATATTTCATGAATTTACAACCAACATCTAGGATTTCCATGGTAGAAATTGGGGTTTGGGTAGAAATAGGAATTTTTGGAAAATTAGAATTTAGACCTCAATTTGGGGTCGAATTTCGAAACTAGTTACATATTCGGGCTCGGGGGTCAATAGGCGAATGGGGTTTGTTCCGAACCTCGAGTTTTGACCAAGCGGGCACGAGGTCGATTTTTGACTTTTGGGGGAAAAGTTTGGGAAAACTAAATTTATGTATTAAAATTTCTTTCTTTAGCAATATTTGATGTTATTAAGTTAATTATGGCTAGATACGAGTGGTTCGGAGGTGGAAATTAGAGGAAAAGCGGTAATTAAGCAGTGAGTGGCTTGTGGATCGAGGTAAGTGTTGTGTCTAACCTTGAATTGAGGGAATTAGTAACCCTAGGACTATGTGATTATGTGAAATCCATGTGAGCGGCATATATGCGAGGTGACGAGTGCTTATACGTCGCCAAATTATCTGTTTTCCCTGACTTACTATTTTTCTTAAATTGTTTTCTTCCCTGCCTTAATTGTTATATTCACTAAATACTTTCCATGCTTAACTGCTACGTGTTAATCAACATCTTCTCCTGATAAATATGTTAGCTCTTTCCATAAGTCCCCTAATCCATGATATTTGCTTAATTCAACTTGTTTGCACATTTTAATTGTAAATTGCTGGATTGGTCTCGCCGTGTAGTATTATTTGAGTAGATTTTATATTGATCAAGGTTTCCTTTTCTTGGTTCAGTTCGGTATTTATTTATCGTAAAGGCCTTATGATTTAGACTGTTAATTGACTTTATACATTGAGTGTTTCATACTGATATGGTGGGATCGGGCTGCATGCCGCAGCAGGAGAAATAAGGGAGGATTGATATGGTGGAATAAGGGTGAATATGTTTATACGGTGGGATCGGGTTGCACGCCGCAACAGGTGGAATAAGGGTGGATTGATATGGTGAAAGAAGGATGAATTATCATATTTATATTGATATATGGTGGGATTGTGTTGCGCGTCGCAACATATATATATATATATATTATCTACTGTTATTTTTATTGTTACGGTGGAATAAGGGAGGATTTTGTGTTGTCTACTGGGATCAGGTTGTGCGCCGCAACAAAATTATATGTTTTTATTTCCTGAGCTGCATTTCTTTCCGGTATTTCTTTCATTATTTGATATAGTAAGGATTGGTAACTCTAGACACTGGTTCACTCTAGAGGCCACGTTTATCATTTTCAGTTGGTTGTTTGGTTTTGCTCAATATTTCTATTATAATACGTACAGGTTTTTTTGTATAGGTTCCCCGCCTTAGCCTTGTCACTACCTCGTCGAGGTTAGGCTCGGCATTTACCAGTATATTGGGTTGGTTGTGTTGATATTGCACTCTGCACATTGTGTAGATTTGGTAGACGGTCCCAGTGGCGGTCATTAGCGAGCTCGGATCGGATATTTGCGGAGACTTGAGGTACGGATGTTCAGTGCTCGCAAATCCTAGAGTCCCCATCCTCTTTTCTTTTAGCTGTAAAACTTCATTTAGACAACTTTATACTTATTTCAAACCTTTATGTGTATTACTTTAGAAGTTTGTGAACTTATGACACCAGATTCGGGGAATTTTAATAGATGATTGGTTGTTTAACTTCCGCATTTGTACTTAGAACATATCTGTTATTTTAGTTCGTTATTAATGTTATTGTTTAAGCTGATAAAAAAAGTAAAATTTTCTAACGTTGGATTGCCTAGCAAGTGATATGTTAGGCGCCATCACGGTCCCGACGGTGGGAATTCCGGATTGTGACAAGTTGGTATCAGAGCACTAGGTTACATAGGTCTCACGAGTCACGAGCAAACTTAGTAGAGTCTGGAGGATCGCTATGGGGGAATCTGTACTTATCTCCCAGAGGCTATGAAGTTTAGGAACAAATTTCACTTTTATTCAACTCTGTCGTGCGATTTTGTTTTCTCAATACTGATTGAATTCCCTATTCTTATTCTCTCACAGATGGCGAGAACGCATACCGGTTCTTTAGCTGAGCAGCATCCAGAGCCTCTAGCAACAGCTTCTACGAGGGGCAGAGGTCGAGGATGAGGCAGTGCCAGAGGCCAAGACAGTGGCAGGGCTCATCCCATAGCCCAAGCAGCAGCCCCAACTGTGGAGCCTCAGGTAGAGTTTGATGAGGAGGTTCCAGCTCAAACTATTCCTGCCGGACCAGCTCAGGTCCCCGAGGGCTTTATTGCCACCCCAGTGCTTCAGGATGCCTTGGTCCGATTGGTGGGCCTTATGGAGAGTGTGGCCTAGACTGACGCATTTCTCATGGCACCAGCCGTCTCTCAGGATGAAGGAGGAGCCCAGACTCCTGTTAATCACACTCCGGAGCAGATGGGTCCCTAGTTTCAGACTTCGACAGCTCATCCAGTCGGAGTAGTCCAGCCGGTTGTTGCGGCACAGCCCGGTGATTGGTAAGCTATGTCTTTCTGAGGCCTTATAGAGATTGAATAGGTTTACCAAGCTCTTTCCAGTCCATTTCAGTGGTGCTGCTTCAGAGATCCCTAGGAGTATCTTGACAGCTGTCACGAGGTTCTTTGGAACATGGGTATATTGGAGACTAATGGGGTCGACTTTTCTACTTTTCAGATGACTAGTTCTGCCAAGAAATGGTGGAGGGATTATTTGTTAACCAGACCAGTTGGGTCACCTGCTCTTACTTGGGACCAATTCTCTCATCTCTTCTTAGAGAAGTTTCTGCCTATCACCTTGAGAGAGGAGCACCGCCGTCAGTTCGAGCGTCTCCAGCAGGGCAACATGACTGTTACTCAATATGAGAGCTATTTTGTGGATCTATCCCGTCATGCTATTCTTCTACTTCATACTGAGAGAGATGGTGCGGAGGTTTATTGAGGTACTTACTCAGCTTATTAGATTACAGATGGCTAACGAGACTGGGAGCGAGATTTCTTTCCAAGATGCGGCCAATGTCACCAGACGAGTCGAGATGGTTCTTGGGCAGAGAGGTCAGGAGTCAGACAAGAGACCTCGTTATTCTGGTGGATTCATCGGCGCCTCATCTGGAGGAAGGGGTACTTTTGGTAGAGTCCATCCTCCCAGGACGTTCCATTCAGCGATTCAGGCATCCCACAGTGCTTCAGGGAGTCGTGATTCTTTTGTACCTATTTCTGGGAAGCCAGCCTATAGTGAACCACCAGATCTTATCAGTGCACCTCCTATTCAGAGTTATTACTGTGGTCAGCCGGCTCATTCGGGTCAGTCTTAGTTTCCACAGCCACAGTATCAGGATGGATGTTTTGAGTGTGGTGGTTATGGGCATACCCGGAGGACCTGTCTTAGATTATTGGGTGTTCAACCATAGCATCAGAGTTCTTGTGCCATGGTTCCGGCACCAGTTGCTGCACCGCCTCCTTAACCATCCAGAGGTAGGGGTCAGGTAGCCAAAGGTAGGGTCCAGATTGTTAGAGGTGGAGGTCAGGCCGTTAGAGGTGGAGGCCCGCCAGCTAGAGGTCTTCCCAGGGATATGGTTCAGAGTGGTGGGGCCTAGACCCGATGTTATGCTTTTCCATCCAGACCTGAGGCTGAGTCATTTGATGTTGTCATTACAAGTACTGTTTCAGTTTGCAGTAGAGATGCTTCAGTGCTATTTGATCCGGGGTCTACTTACTCCTATGTGTCATCTTATTTTTATTCATATTTGGTTATGCCTCGTGATTCTTTGAGTGCCCCTGTATATGTGTCCACACCTGTGGGGGATGCTATCGTTGTAGATCATGTATATCATTCGTGTATGGTCACTTTTGGGAGTCTTGATACTAGTGTAGACCTTCTGCTCTTAGATATGGTGGATTTCGATTTTATATTGGGTATGGATTGGTTGTCACCTTATCACACTATTTTGGACTGTCACGCCAAGAAAGTGACATTAGCCTTGCCGGGGTTGCCTCGATTAGAGTGGAGAGAGACTCTTGGCCTCTACCAACATGATTATTTCTTATATGAAGGCTCGGTGTATGGTTGAGAAGGGGTGTTTGGCCTATTTGACTTATGTTCGTGATTCTAGTGCGGAGGTTCCTTCTATGGATTTTGTGCCTGTTGTTCGTGAGCTTCCAGATGTATTTCCTGCAAACCTGTCGGGGATGCCACCCGACAGGGATATTAACTTTTGTATTGATTTGGCTTCAGGCACTCAGCCCATTTCCATTCCGCCATACCAGATGGACCCATCAGAGTTGAAAGAGTTGAAGGAACAATTGTAGGATTTGCTTGATAAGGGCTTCATTAGACCTAGTGTCTCTCCCTTGGGTGCACCAATTTTGTTTGTGAAGAAGAAGGATGGGTTTATGAGGATGTGTATAGATTATCGGTAGTTGAACAAAGTCACCATCAAGAACAAGTATTTGTTGCCGAGGATTGATGATTTATTGATCAACTTCAGGGTGCCAAGGTATTTTCGAAGATTGATTTAAGATATGGCTACCATCAGTTGAGGATTGGGGCATCCGATGCCCTAAGACAGCTTTTCGGACATGATATGGGTACTATGAGTTTCTCGTGATGTCTTTTGGGTTGACCAATTCCCCAGCACCATTTGTGGATTTGATGAACCGAGTGTTCAAGCCTTATTTGGATTCTTTTGTGATTGTGCTTATTGATGACATCTTGATATACTCCCGCGGTTGGAAGGAGCATGAGCAGCACCTTAGAACAATGCTCCAGACTCTAAGGGACAGTCAGTTGTATGCTAAATTTTTGAAGTGCGAGTTTTTGTTGGATTCAAATGCTTTCTTGGGCCACGTTGTATCAGCAGAGGGAATTCAGGTAGATCCTGAGAAGATTGAGGCAGTCAAGAATTGGCCTAGGACCACTTCAGCCACGGAGATCGGGAGCTTCTTGGGTTTGGCGGGTTATTACCGTCGATTTGTGGAGGGGTTTTCATCTATAGCAGCCCCGTTGACCAGGTTGACCCAAAAGGGTGCCCCGTTCAGATGGTCAGACGAGAGAGACGAGCTTTTAGAAGCTCAAGACAGCTTTGACTACATCACTGGTGTTGGTGTTACCATCAGGTTCAGGATCTTACCCGATATATTTTGATGCCTCCCGTGTTGGGCTCGGAGTAGTATTGATGCAGGAGGGTAGGGTGATTGCATATGCACCTCGGCAGTCGAAGGTTCATGAGAAGAATTACCATGTCCATGATTTAGAGTTAGCATCCATTGTTCATGCGCTGAAGATTTGGAGGCACTATCTTTATGGCGTGTCGTGTGAGGTTTTCACGGATCATCACAACCTTCAGTATTTGTTCAAGCAAAAGGATCTTAATTTGAGGAAGAGGAGGTGATTGGATCTATTGAAGGACTATGATATCACCATCTTGTACCATCCTGGGAAGGCCAATGTGGTGGCCGACGCATTGAGTAAGAAAGCAGCGAGTATGGGCAGCCTTGTGTTCATTCCAGTCGGTGAGAGGTCGCTGATGAGTGGCAATTTTACCACTCATTTTAGCCTCTTTTCAGTAGATTTTGTGATGCTCAATGGGTATTTGAGGTTACTATCAGTGTATAATTGCTCTATTTGCAGGAAAATGATGTCATGAAGTGGTTAAGGTCAAATTGGAGTGAAATTGAGCAAAAAGAGAGTAAAGAAGAGAAAAGAGGGGAGCAATGGCCGAATGCGATCGCATATGCAACATGCGGATCGCATTTTGGGCCCAGAGATCGCATACCGCAACAGAAAGATGAGTCAAGTTTAATTAGTGAAATGCGGTCGAACATGCGATCGCATATCGCAAATGCGGTTCGCATCTGAGTCGCATCAACATCTGATGCCTGAAGCTACATTGTAAATGCGACGCACGAATGCGATCGCATATCACTAATGCGGACCGCATATCTCAAATGCGACGAACCTCTGGGACCTAGGGTTTTGATGTGCGACGGAAAGAGTGAAGATGCGAATCGCATCCCTGATATGCGACAGGGATGTGATCGCATATTAGCCCGACGGGGGTGTTTTTGTCCACTTTTCACTCGAATTTTTGGCCTTCTATAAAAAGCATACCTTGGCAACATCTTAGGCATCGACGGGGAAACAAATGTTTTACATCTTTTGAACTTATTTAGAGCTTTGTAAATATATTTTTAGTAGAGAACAACAAGTTTTGAAGCTAGGGATTTGC